>JAJOHK020000870.1:0-18479 GCA_022457215.2 Leucocoprinus gongylophorus
TGTCAGTGTCTCAACACTGAAACCTCTGTTCGGAGTAATAGGGGTTTTCCCACTGAAATCCCAATCATCTCCTATAATATTAGTTTGTATATAAGATTAGTAGTTACACTATAATTTGCTAGTCTGATAAATGACGAAGATAACCTCTTATTGAACTCAATCTCTGGTGTTCAACGGTGACACACCAATCAGTACTCACTTCCACTTGGACTTTCTCTCCTTCATCTGAAGTTACGACCATGCGGCAGACAGACAGTGCAGCACATAAGCTGAAGCCAAGGTTGTTCCACAAGTCCGCTCATCTCTGAGTCCATTCTGTAGACTTCCACCCCGGTATGAACTACACCTGACATTTGTGCTGAGAAAGAAAAAAGTAATCCTGTTGTTAAGAGAGGAGAGAGAAGAAGTACATAAGTTCATATCTAAACAACTGAGGAAAGAGTATATTAGACTCTTGAAGTTACCTCAAATGGCACCAGTGTTTTTTGTAGAGAAGAAGAATGGTAAGAAAAGAATAGTATAGAACTATAGATATTTAAATAAATGAACTATTAAAAATAATTACCCTTTATCTTTAATTTTGGACATTGTAGAAAACATAAGCACAAAAAAAGTATTTACTAAGATAAACTTGAGGTAGGGATATAATAATGTACAGATAAAAGAGGGAGATAAGTGGAAAGCAGTATTCTAACACCAGAAGAGTCATTCGAGCCAACAGTGATGTTCTTTGAATTAACAAACTCACCAGTGACTTTTCATATTATGATGAATGAAGTTTTATGAGATCTCATTAACACTGGTAAAGTGATAAGCTTCATTGACAATGTAATTATTGGTACAGAAGAAGAGAAAGAACATGATAGAATAGTAGAAAAAGTAGTGAAGAGATTGACAGAGAATAATTTATATGTAAAACCAGAAAAATGCAAGTGGAAGGTGAAGAAAGTAGGATTCTTAGGAGTGGTAATAGGACTGGAGGGAATTAAAATGAAAGAAGAGAAGATGAAAGGTGTTTTGGATTGACTGACTCCAAAAGGAGTTAAAGATATACAGAAATTTCTAGGATTGGCAAACTACTATTGTTGATTTATTAAAGATTTTGTAGCAATAGCCAGACCATTACACAATATAGTAAAGAAAGATCAAAAGTGGGAATGAACAGAAAGGCAGAAGAAAATATTTAGGAAGTTGAAGAAGAGATTTATAAAAGAACCAGTATTAGCAGTGCTAAATTTAGACAAAAAATGAGAATGGAAGTGAACACATTAGACTATGCTATAGGAGAGGTTTTATCTATGGAATGTAAAGACAAGAGATGGCAGCCTGTAGCTTTTCTCTCAAAATCTCTAAATAAAACAGAAAGAAACTATGAGATTCATAACAAGGAAATATTAGTAGTTATAAGAGGACTAGAAAACTGAAGGCTATTACAATCAATACCTCCTAGAGATAACATGGAGAAGGGCAAAGAGTATGATGACATGATTGGTTGTGCTGTAGGTAGTCTCAGTTAGTGCTTTATATAGTAGGTGCTACAATCTTGCTTCATCCTCAATGTCTTCTCATGTTCTTTACCTCATGTACTGTGCATTGTTACATTCTTGACTAGTATATATAGCATAGATACTATCCTGTATCCTTATGCTTTACTACTTCTTATACAATTCCTTAACTCCTCTCAAGTCTTTGCCTAAGTGCAACATGAGCTCTAGCTTAAGGTTGTAACATTTGGTAAAGCATTGATGAGCTTATCTTGTAAGAGAGGTATATACAGACAATACTAGACAGAGTTACCTGTCAAGAACAAAATACGTATAGTGTAAACTACAAAGAAGAACCAAAACAAATTCACAGAAGGATGCCATGATTACAAAACTAGTACTAGAACAAAATATAGAGGACGAGGTTAGCCCATGGACATTGGAAGGTCCAATGACAACTTTAAAGACGGAAAGCCAAAATGCTTCAACTGCAACAAGTATAAACATATGACAAAAGAATGCCAGACAAATGTTATCAGGGTACATAGTATACATATGATGGCCTTGAGTAAGACATGAGGCAAACATGAGGTAGTAGCATAGACTAACTTGTAACAGTATAAATAGGACTCTAATTTAACAGAGGCTCCTTGTCGAGTTCTCTTGTGATTTTCCCCACTTGATCACCTATTAAGAGCTTTACTCGCTTGTGTAGCTATTGGACTTTGTGTCTAGTGGTTGCCACAACAGTAGAACTTGACAACCTTCAGGGACTCTGTGTCATATGGACTCCTATTTTCTTTTACTCTCTTATCATCCTCAACTATGAGCAGTGCGCTCAATGTCAAGAAGAAACATAAGCTGGACCCTAGGCATAAAGGGGTATACTAGTTAGGCAGGCAAAGCTTGACTAGTTATTTGCACATTTGTCTACATGTGTATTTTGGTTGTATTACCTTATGTGGACATGGTAGTTAGATTTTTTGAGTAGAAGTAAGATACTCACTGGTTGTGATACTTGAGCTGAATAGTATTTCAGAGGTTCAGTACAAGAGTATGATGACTGACAGATGATGAAAAGTATCAATAGGAATAATTGATATTGTTAAGTCTAAGGTCTAGCTCTCAGATATAGAGGTATATATACAAAATAGTGATGGTCTGTGCACAAGCTGTTGCCATCACATGATCAAAACTTGTACCTAATGGGAGCTGTCATCTGTCATAGTAGCTGTTAGGCTAATTTTAGAAGGTAACTAATTATGTTACTACATTGATATACTTGTATCTCTACCAATACTTATCACTTTGAGACGCATCATATACTGTTGGAAATGGATTGATGAGCACTTTCCAATGCAAGTTCAATCATGCAAATCTGTTTAGCTGTTCATAAGATATTAGTAGACAAAGCTTTTACAGCTACTGGTGGCCTGATATCTCAGTTATTTGTTATTGTCTTTGTATATCCCACACATATGTGGATAGCTCTTATTTGGGGCTTTCCAGTGCAACTTAGTTTGTGAAAATTGGTCTACTGGTTGTGGAGATACAAGCTGAATGAAGTTTGTGACAAAAAGCCTCATGCTGTGGTGTACTGTTGTTGCCCATACATGCAGAGGAGTAGTGTAGTCTATTAAGGAGCACCTAGTTTAGGGATTCCCTGCTTAGGGATAATGGTATGACAGTTTGATTAGGGCAGTAGTCAGTAAAGAAGTAGACAGATAGTTAGTAGACAGTATAGATGGGACAAGAAGAGTGCCCACTATTACCTACAGAGGATTTGCCACTGTTTAGAATTGACAGTGAGAGAATAAAGAAAGATTGTAGTTACTGGAAACAAGATTACAGTGATAGTATACCGTTGTTAATGAACAACAAGAGAATAGATTAGGAGAGATATTTGTAAAGAAATCTTTGGAAGAACAAAGTGGCATATATTAGTCAGATAGATATGAAGGAGATGATTAGAAGATATGGTGAAGAAGAAACGGTTAAAATGATGAAAGAGATAATGGAAAATAATGAAATGATGTTGAAATTACAAAAACAAATGGTAGAGTTGCAAGTAGCAGAAGAAGAAAAAAAGAAGAAACAAAGAAGAAGACAGGAGGAGAGAGAATAAAAGAGAAGAGAGTATGAGGAAAAATAGGAAGAAAAAGAACAAAGGAGACAAAAGGAAAAGGAGGAAGTAGAAGAAAGAAAAAGAGTAGATGAAGAATGGAAAAGGGTGGAAGAAATAAGAGTACAAGAAGAGAGAAGAGCAGAGAAAAAGTGAAGACAATAAGAAATGTGGAAAATAAGGAGAGAGAAGAATAGACAGAGAGCGATAGAGGAGAGAAAGTGTTTTGCTTGTGGAAAATTTAGGCATATAACCTATAATTGTAGAAATGTGGGAAAGGAGAAACCAACCCAGGTATCCTCAAATAGATTTGAAGTATTGAAAGTTAGAGTAATGCAGAGAGAGAAAGAAAGCAGTAAAGAAGTGACAAAAGATAGAAGGAAAATATTGAGAGAAGAGAAGGCAAAGAGGAGGTAGAGGTGAGACAAGCAAAGGTAAAAAGAAAAGAGAAAAAAATATTTGAGAGAAGTAATGGTAAAGATTGGGTTGAAGCAGAAAGAGGAAGGAATTGTAACAGAGACATTACTAAATAATGGAGTGACAGGATTGGTAATAAGCGAAGAGTTTGCAAAGAAGCACAAGTTTAGAAGGATGAAGTTGGAAAGGCCAGTATATGTGAGAAATGTGGATGGCATGCTTAATTATGCAGGGCCTATAATAGATACAGTAGAGGTGGAGATATTTTTCAAAGGACATAAGAAGCAGATGTCAATAAATGTAATTAGAAGGCAGAAGTGGAGTATAATATTGGGTATGCCTTGGCTAGGATACTATAACCCAGAAATAGATTGGAAAATGGAAGAGGTAAAGATGATAAGGTGTCCAGATAAATGTATGTCAAGATCGTCGACAGTGGATTTCATTTTTATTTTTTCTTTTCTTTTTAAGTTTATTTTTCTTTTTCATTTTCTATTCTTAGAACAACTTGGGTTAGGGTTGATCAGTCACAATATCACATTGGTCACAAATTGATGGCGTAGTCACAAGACTAATCACAGGACTTGAGAGAAGGAAGTAGAAGGTTCTGAAATAAAGTGATGTCATACAACATGGACAACATATATTGACCTCATGTCATACACATGGTCATTAGGGTAGGGTGCACAGTAGGGAGCACAGTGTTAAAATTATTGATGGTGAACTTCATTTTTCATTTTTTCTCTTTTCACTTTATTTTATTTTTCTTCTTTTTCTTTTCTTTTCTATTTTTAGAACAACTTGGGTTAGAGTTTATCAGTTACGCTGTCACACCAGTCACAAGTTGATGGCATAGTCACAAGACTAATCACAGGACTTGAGAGAATAGAGTAGAAGGTTCTGGAATAAAGTGATGTTATATAACATAGACAACACATGTTGACCTCATGTCATACACATGGTCATTTAGGATAGGGTACACAGTAGTGAGCACAGACCATGAGTAGTAGTATATAAGGTAGACTACTTTGTACTAGGAACTCTATAGAGTTCTCTCGTGTTACTCAATACAAGAGTTGTCTTACTGCTTAATACTTTGAGCTTTAAGTCATAATAATGTGGAAAGAAGTGGAGAGTAGGAAAGCAGACAAAGCCAGGATGGAAGAAGCAAGAGGAGAAGAAAGAAAAGAAAGAAATGAGAAAACCAACGATAGAGGAAGAAAAAACAATAGCAAGAATAATGAAAGAAAAAAAGGAAGAAGAGGAAGATCTGATAGAGCTAAGAGTGACAGATAAAATGGTTCTAAGATGGTTCCATAAGTATTTGAAGGTATTTGAGAAGAAGGACTCAGAAAGAATGCCAACAAGAAAGGCCTAAGATCATGTCATAGATCTCAGAGAAGAATTTATGCTAAAGAAGGGCAAGATATATCCATTGTCAAGAGTAGAGAGAGAGAAGGTACAAGAATTTGTGAAAGATCAGTTGAGGAAGAGATATATTAGGCTATCAAAATCACCACAGATGTCACCGGTGTTCTTTGTGCCAAAGAAAGATGGGAAGAAGAGGATGGTATAGGATTATCAGTATTTGAATAGTTGGACAGTCAAGAACAATTATCTATTACCACTAATTTTAGATCTAATAAATAGTATTGGAAAGAAAAAGATGTTCACAAAGATAGATTTATGGTGGGGGTACAACAATGTAAGAATAAAGAAGAGGGATGAGTGGAAGGCAGCATTCTCGATGTCTGAGAGCTTATTTGAACCAACAGTAATGTTCTTTAGGTTAACAAACTCATCTGCAACATTCCAGGTGATGATAAATGATCTGTTGAGAGATTTAGTAGTAGAAGAAAAGGTAGCAGTGTTTATTGATGATGTAATGATAGTAACGGAGACAGAGGAAGGGCACAATGAGATAGTGAAAGAAGTATTGAGGAGACTAGAAGAAAATAATTTGTTTGTGAAACCAGAGAAATGCATGTGGAAGGTTAGAGAAGTAGGATTTTTGGAAGTAATAATTGAAGAAGATGGAGTAAGAATGGAGAAGAAAAAGGTGCAGAGAGTAATAGAGTGGCCAGTGCCAAAAAGTATAAAAGATGTGCAGAAGTTTTTGGGGTTGGTAAACTATTACAGAAGGTTTGTTAAAGATTTTGCAAAGATAATGAGGCCATTACATAAGATGACAAGGAAAGAAAATAAGTGGAGTTGGGGAGAGAAGCAGCAAAAAGCATTTGAGGAATTGAAGGAGAGGTTTATGATGAAGCCAGTCTTGGCCACACCAGACTTGGACAAAGAAATAAGAGTAGAAGCGGATGTATCAGATTTTGCAACAGAAGGAGTGTTGTCAATAAAGTGTAAAGATGAGAAGTGGAGGCCAATTGCTTATATTTCAAGATCATTGAATGAAGCAGAAAGAAATTATGAAATTCACAATAAAGAGATGTTAGCAATTATACAATGTTTAGAGGTGTGGAGACACTTTTTAGAAGGAGCCAAGGATCAGTTTGAAATATGGACAGATCACAAGAACTTGGAGTACTTTATGAAGGCTCAGAAGTTGAATCAAAGACAGGCTAGATAGTCATTATACTTGTTAAGATTTGATTTCACTTTGAAGCATGTAGCTGGCAAGAATATGGGAAGAGCAGATAGTTTGAGTAGGAGAGTAGATTAGGCTGAGAGAGTGGAGAGAGATAATGAAAATCAAGTGATGTTGAAGGAGGAATGGTTAGAGGTTAGAGTGATGGAGCAGTTAATAGAAGAACCAGGGAAGGAAATAGTAAAAAAGATAAAGGAGGCAAGAGATAAGAATGAGGAAGTGATAAAGGCAGTAGAAGAAATGAAAAAAGCAGAAGTTAAGATGTTGAGGAATGAAGAGTGGAAAGTAGAGGAAGAAATAGTGCTGAAAGAAGGGAGAGTGTACATTCTGAAGGATGAGAAATTGAGAATGGAGATTATTCAGCTACACCATGATATGCCAATAGCAGGACATGGGGGACAGTGGAAGATGGTAGAACTGGTCACTAGAAATTATTGGTGGCCAGAGGTAACAAAGGAGATGAAGTAATATATGGAGAGGTATGATCAGTGCCAGAGGATAAAGAATAGAGCAGAGATGCCAGCAGGAAAATTGAGGCCTAATCAGATACCAGAGAGACCATGGCAATATATATTGGTGGATTTTATTACAAAGTTACCAGTATCAAAGAATTATGATTCAATCTTGGTAGTATGTGATAGGTTTTCAAAAATATCCTACTTTGTAACAATGACAGAAAAAACAACGGTGGAAGAATTAGCAAGGTTATTCAGGGATAATGTGTGGAAGTTACATATGTTGCCAAAGAGTATGATATTGGATAGAGGGCCACAGTTTGCAGCAGGATTAATGAGGGAGTTGAATAAAATGTTGGGGATAGAAACAAAGTTATCTACGGCTTATTATTCGGAAACAGATAGACAAATGGAGAGGACAAACCAGGAGCTGGAACAGTACTTAAGAATGTATATCAATCATAAGTAGAACAATTAGGTAGAATAGTTGGCAACAGCAGAGTTTGTATTTAATAACAAGGTACATATAGCTACAAAGTTATCACTATTTCAAGTCAACTATGGGAGAGAACCAAGGATGGACTTTGATATTAGAAAAAAGGGAAAGAATGAGAAAGCAGAAGAATTTGCAAGAGAAATGAAGAAAAGACATAAGGAAGCAAGAGTAGCATTGGTGAGATCACAAGAGGAGATAAAGAGACAGGCAAATAGGAGTAGAAAAGAGGCAGAAGAGTATAGAGTGGATAATAAGGTGCTAATTAGCATAAAAGACTTTTCGATGGAGTTGATGAAGAGAGCAACAAAGAAGTTGACAGAGAAGTTCATAGGACCATATGTGGTTAAAAAGATTGTATCAGAAAATACAGTAGAGTTGGAATTACCAGCATCGTTAAGAATACATCTAGTGGTTAATATAAGGAGAATAGTAAAGTACAGAGAAAAGATAAAAGGGCAGAAGAAAATTCTACTGCCTCTTATTGAGGTAGCTAGTGAGAAGAAATATGAAGTAGAGGAGATTTTGGATAGATAAGAGAAGAGAGGAAAGACAAAGTACTTGGTAAAATAGAAAGAGTATATGGCAGAGAAAAATATATGGAAGGAATTAGAAAATTTAAAGAATGCGACAAAGAAGATAGAAGAGTTTAAGAAAGGAAGATTTGAAAAAGAAATATGGAGAATAAGAATAAAGAAAGAGAAAAAGTTGAAGTTGAATCTGAAAGCTGAAGAGTTCAGAAGAGAAGAATTGCCAGGGAAATGTTGTTATATGAGTGGGATGATAAGAAATTTGATAAAGAATATTTGAAAAAATTAGAGAAGAATTAGAATAGGTGGAAGAAGAAGAGTGTTATGGAATGCTTAAACACTAACAATTCTATTTTTTATTTTTCTTTTGGATGATGAAGAGGCACATGACACTGCAGTCACATGATGTGACATCATAAGCCTAGAACATGATAGAAAGATCTAGAAGATGACGTCAGGGTATATATATACAACATAGTGGCCTTAAGTAGGAATAAGATGGACATGAGGTTGTAACATGGATATAAGGGCAGGCATAATTATTAGTAGCATGGACCATATATACTTTGTATAAATAGGACTCTAATTAAGAAAAGGCTCCTTGTTGAGTTCTCTTGTGAACTACCCACATTATATCCACTTTTAAGATTTACTTGCTTGTATGATCATTTGTCATTGTAATAAGTGGTTACCACAACAGAGAGAAAAAAGGAAGAGAAGAAATATATGAAGAAGTTAGAAGAAAGTTTGGAATAAAATAAGAGAAATAGGCAAAAGAGTAAGAAGAGCTGGGAGAACAGAAAAGAAGTTCCTCTGGAAGTGGAACTCTAAGAGGGAGGTATTGTTATAGAATGCTTTAGACACTAATATTTTTCTTTTTTCTTTTATTTATTTTTCTTGATTTTATATTTCTTTTCTTTTTCTTTTTTTTTTTATTAACAATGAAGAGGTATGTGATATTGCAGTCACATGACAGGTCACATGATGTGATGTCATAGGCCTAGAACATGGTAAAAGGATCTAAAAGATGATGTCAGAGCACATAGTGTACATATGATGGCTTTGAATAAGACATGAGACAAACATAAGGTAGTAGCATAGACTAACCTGTAATAGTATAAATAGGACTCTAATTTAACAGAGGCTCCTTGTCAAGTTCTCTTGTGATTTTCCCTACTTGATCGCCTATTAAGAGCTTTACTTACTTATGTAACTATTAAACTTTGTATCTAGTAGTTACTACAACAGTGAAGAAGAAGGAACAAAAAACCAGGAAGTGTTTTAAATATGACAAAGAAGGACACATTGCCAAGGACTATAAAGGAAAGCAGACGATGAAGAATAGAAAGGTCTAAGAGAGATCAGATGATGAAGATGACAAGAAAGAGAAAGGTTTTGGCAATGATCTCAAGTAGGCATGGTATAAGAAATCTCTCATGTAAATTCCCATAATAAATATATCATTCCAAATCACCAAAGTAGTGAAGAAAAGAGGGAATTGAATATACAAGCAAATATAAAGACAAAGAATAGAAAGAAATTCAAGGTCAAGACATTAGTAGACTTTGAATGTACACATACCAGAATCGATAAACAATTGGTCAAGGACAAAAGGATTCAAATAAAGCCAATAAACTTCTCATTTAAAGGTCTCTAAAAATCAAAATCAAAGACCACAAAGAACAGTTGGAAGCAGCTGTAACAGACTTGGATGGAACAGATATGTTTTTGGATCATGACTAGCTAGTCAAACACAACCCAGAAGTTAATTGGAAAAAAGACACTATAAAGTTCACAAGATGTCCAGATGTCACAAATAAGATACTTACTGGTTGTGATACTTGAGCTGAATAGTGTTTCAGAGGTTCAGTACAAGGGTATAATGACTGACAGATGATGAAAAGTATCAACAAAAATAATTGATGTTGTTAAGTCTGAGGTCTAGCCTTTAGACACAAAGATATATATATAAAAGAGTGATGGTCTATATGCAAGCTATTACCATCACATGATCAAAACTTGTACCTGATGGGAGCTGTCAGGCTAATTTTAGAAGGTAACTAATTATGCTTGTATCTCCACCAATACTTATTGCTTTAAGATACATCATATACTATTGGAAACAGATTGATGAGCACTTTTCTAACACAAGTTTGATTGTGTGAATCCGTTTAGCCATTCTTGAGATATTAGCAAACAAAGCTTTTACAGCTATTGATGGCCTGATATCTCAATCATTTGTTGTCACTTTTGTGCATCCCACACATATGCAGATAGCACTCATTTGGGGCTTTCTAGTGCAACTTAGTTTGTAAAAATCGGTTTACTAGTTGTGGAGATACAAGCTGAATAAAGTTTGTAACACCAGAATAATGCACAATGAAATACGAAGACATTATATTCTACACTAGAAGAATAAAGGCCATAGATTCTACAGAACAGGACAATGGTAAAATTAGCAAGGAACCAGACAAGACAAACCCGGAAGATTTACCAGAGTACATTCAACTGTTCATATATCTATTCAATAAAAAAAAATTCAAAAAATTACCAGAAAGACAAGAATAGGACCATGAAATAAATCTTACAGAAGAAGCTCCAAAAGAACTAAATGTAAAGGCCTATGTGATGACACTAAAGGAAGAAAAAGCTTTGAATCAATGGTTAGAAGAACAACTCAAAGCAGGCTTAATAGTGGAGTCAAAGTTAAGATATATAGCATCATATTTTTATATTCTGAAGAAAGATGGTTCATTATGGCTGGTTCAAGACTACAGGAAACTCAACTAGATCACGATAAAGAACAAGACACCACTATTTCTAATCAGAGAGGTAATCGACAAACTCAAGAAGGCAAAATACTTCAATAATAATGTCTAAATCAAGAAAGGGGATAAATGGAAAGCTACATTCCTAACTAACAAAGGATTATTTGAGCCACAAATTATGTACTTTGGGTTATACAACTTACTGGGAACCTTCTAAAGGATAATAAACAGTATATTCTGGAAATTACTTCACGAAGGAGTGTTGGCAAACTACATGGATGACTTTGTAATACCAGCCAAAACCATAGAAGAGTTAGAAGAAAGGATGATCAGATTCTTGAAGATAGCAGAAAAACACAACTTGTATTTCAAAAGGTTAAAATGTGATTTCAACATGAAGGAAATCCCTGTCTTAGAAGTCATTGTAGGAAAGGGACAGATCAAGATAAAACAAGAGAAGATAAAGATAGTAAAGGAATGGAAGACACCAACAAAAGTCAAAGATGTGGAAAGCTTCCTAGGGTTCACAAATTTCTACCAATAATTCATCCAAAACTTCAGCCACACAGCAAAACCACTGAACAAACTAAAGGGTAAGAAGGATTGGAAATAGGAAGAAGAACATCAGAAAGCATTCGAAGAACTCAAAGAAAAGATAACAAGTTAACTGGTACTAGCACTATCCAGAAGAGAAGGAAAATTCAGAGTAGAAATAGACATATTAGGACATACTATAGGAGGAGTACTATTCCAGGAACAAGACAGAAAATGAAAACTGATAGCATTCTTATCAAGGACAATGCAATCAGCAGAAAGAAACAAAATCTACGACAAAGAGCTACTAGCAATAGTAGAGACTCTAGCCAAGTGGAGACAGTATTTACTAGATGTAGCAGAAACATTTGAAATCTGAACAGACCACAAAAATTTGAAGTACTTCCAAGAACCTCACAAGCTAAACAGAAGACAAGCAAGATGGTATTTGAAGCTGCAAGACTATGACTTCACATTATGATACATTCTAGAGAAAACAAACACCAAAGCAAATATTATTTCAAGAAAAGATCAAGTAAACACAAAAGAAAACAACATAAATGTACAACTCCTAAAGGAAGAAATGTAGTTAAGAAGAATGACAGCTGAAATCACTATGATAGGAAGGAAAATGACAGTAGTAGAATGTGACATACTCAAGGAAATCTAAAAAAACAATATAAGAGAAAAAGAAATAATCTAAGTATTGGAGAAACAAGATAGATTGATATAGGAAGAAGACAGAGTAGTATACATAGAAGGAAGAATCTATGTGTCAAACAACAAGAAGATTAGGGAGGAAATTCTGAAAGAAAATCATGACTTAGCAGATATAGGATATCTAGGACAATATGTCAAGATTGTTGATGATAGACTTCATTTTTATTTTTTATTTTTCTTTTTCTTTTCTTTTCTATTTTTAGAATAAATCGGGTTAGGGTTTATCAGTCACACTGTCACATCAGTCACAAGTTGATGGCAAAGTCACAAGACTGATCATGAGACTTGGGAGAATAAAGTAGAAGGTTCTGGAATGAAGTGACATCATACAGCATGGACAACACATGTTGACCTCATGTCATACACATGGTTATTAGGGTAGGGTGCACAGTGATAAGCACGGACCATGAGTAGGGGTATATAAGGTAGACTACTTTGTACTAGGAACTCTATCGAGTTCTCTTATGTTACTTAATACAAGAGTTGTCTTATTGCTTGACACCTTAAGCTTTCTTAAACAGATGGTCAAATGGAAAGGATAAATTAAGAGATAGGAATATTCTTATAGCACTATGTGAATTACCAACAGGACAACTGGACAGATTGGCTAGCCACAGCAGAGTTTCAGTATAATGACAAGAAACATGCAGCAACTGAAAGAACACCATTTGAATTAAACTTTGGAAGACATCCTTAGAAAGGGAACCTCATGGTTCAAATGGAGATTCTACAAGTAGAAGAATTCTTAATCAGAATACAGAAAAGTTGGGAACAGATGACAAAGGCAATGGAAGAAGCACAGAAAAATATGAAAAGGTAATTTGACAAGAAAAGAAGAAACCCTCAAGAACTGAAGGTTGGTGACCATGTGTGGTTAGAGAACAAGAATATTCAATTGAATCAACCCTCAAAGAAGTTAGACAATAAAAGATATAGATCTTTTAGAATTTCAAAAGACATTGGTTTGGGGGCATTCCAACTAGAACTTCCAGAAGAATAGATAATTCATAATGTCTTCAACAAGGACCTTCTGACACAATGTGTGGAGCTGAAGTTCAAAGGATAACACAAGGACCCAACACCTCTACCAACAATTATTAATGAAGAAGAAGAATACAAAGTGGAAGAAGTCAAGAAGCATAGGAAATGTGGGAGAGAGATGTAATACCTGGTTCACTGGAAAGGCTACAGAGATAAACATGACCAATGGATAGCAGAAACGGGACTGCCTTATGCAAAAGAGGTAATAGAAGACTATTGGACAAGGTGTTAGAGTTGAAATCTATAAAGAGAGAGGGTAAAAACCCATTTCGATAGCTCTAAGAAATTACTTGAATTCTCAAAGCACCTATATATGTAAATGTCTTCTTAAATCTCTAATAACAACAACAACAATGTTACAGTACCCACATCTCCCAACCCATATATCTCCAGGAAACTAAACAACATGGACCAGACTCAAGTTATGAAGAGGAAAAGAGAAGATTGGATAAGGTTGTATCATAAGATATTGAAGAGATTAGAAATGATGATAGATGTACAGAGAATGGTAAAGAACATCAAGAAGTTAGCAGAAGAGGTGAATACAACAATAATAAAAGTGGAAGGATCAGTTCTAATGGCAAGCATCAACAACAGAGTAATGAATGTTACAAATATCACTCAAATATTGGAAGATCTTCAATATCTAGTTCAAAGCAATATGGATGAACAAGCATTCCAGATACAAAGAATGTTGGCCAATGAGTTAGATCAATATAAAGAAAAAGACAACAGATATGTGGACAATAACATTCAAGAAATCCAGAAGATATATATTGAAGAAAAAAAGAAGAAAGAGAAGGGAACAGTTGAAGACAAAGAAGTAATATTGGTCAAGCTATACAAGATATCTACAACAACATCATCATCATCAAGGATGAGTTTTATAATAAATGAAGTCAAAAACCTCTTCAAGTACATGAAGTTTGTGCGAACTTCATCACAAATACGAATATTCAGACTACCAACACATTACTAAGCTCTCAAATCCAGAGGTGAACAAGACACCACATTCTGGAAAGAAGTAGCAATGGCATTCTTGGAAAAGAAATATAATACGGAAACATCAAGAAACAGGTATCAAATCTCTATGTTCCAAGGAGGCCTACCATATGAACCCTACTTCATAGCAATTGATAATATAGAACAAATCATCATTGGCCCTAACAAAAAGATAGTAGCCACACATATGGTAGGAGAGTAGGCAGTTATGGTCTGATTTATGAGAACATAAATGCTGAAATGGGGGTATTATTATGATTGATGCCTCCTAGAGATAGTATGGAGAAGGGCAAAGAGTATGATGACACAATTGGCTGCACTATAGGTAGTCTTAGTCAGTGCCTCATGTAGTAGGTGCTACAACCTTGCTTCATTTTTAATGTCTCCTCATGTTCTTTACCTCATGTACTATGCATTGTTACTATTACAAACTTAAATTCTTAGTGTTGGATAAGAGAAAAAACCTTATATAAGGTTTACATAAGAGAACTCAATAGAGAACTCTGTATAGGATTGTCTATCTTTTATATAAATACCTAATGGTCTGTGCAAGCTATTTCTAGCCTACTCTAAATGACCATGTGTATCACATGTTGTATGACGTCATTCTTCTAGAACCTTCTATATCCTTCTATGTGTTATGTGACTTGTGACCATGTCATCTGATGTGACCTGCTATGTGACAGCATGATCTTATCACTCTAGCCCTAACCCTAGTTCTAAAAATAGAATAAAGAAAATAAATCAAAAAGAAAATAGAAATAAGAAAAGAAATAAGAAAAGCTTAAGTTCACTTTCTTCGTTCTTGACAGTTATATTCTTGACTAGTATATATAGCATAGATACTATCCTATATCCTTATGCTTTACCACTTCTTATACAATCTCTTAACTCCTCTCAAGTTTTTGCCTAAGTACAACCTGAGCTCTAGCTTAAGGTCATAACAGAGGCATTTATTAGAAGATGCAAAGTTTAAGTTTGAGGTTTGAACAGACCATAAGAACTTGGAATATTTTATGAAAGCACAGAAGTTGAACAAAAGACAAGCCTGCTAGATATATTACTTGTCAAGATTTGACTTCACTCTAAAACACATTCTAGGAACAAAAATGAAAAAGGCAGATAAACTTGGTAGGAGACCAGACTGGAAAATAGGTGTAGAAAAGAACAATAAAAACCAAATATTTATTAAGGATCATTGGCTGTATAGTCTATTAGAAGTAGTAATAAAAGGACCAGAGGTAGATATATTAGAAGAAATAAAAATAGCTAGGAGTAAAGATAAGAAGGTAGTTAGAGTAGTCAGGAAAATGAAAAAGACAAGAGTAAAGGTGTTGAGAGGGAAAGATTGGCAAATCAAAGAAGACTTGATGTTGAAGAAAGGAAAGATGTATATGCCAAAGGATGAAGTGTTAAGAATAGAAATAATCTAGTTGTATCATGATATACTAGTAGCTAGATACAGAGGAAGATGGAAAATGATAGAGTTGGTGATAAAGAATTATTATTAGCCAGAAGTGACAAGAGATATAAGAAGATATGTAGAGAGGTACAACATGTGTCAGAGAATGAAGAATAGAATAAAAGCAATAATAGAGAAATTAAAGTTGAGCAAAGTATTAGAGAAACTGTGGACACACCTAATGGTAGATTTTATTACAAAGTTGCCATTGGTAGCTAGAAAAGATATAATTATAATGGTCTGCAATAGGTTGTCCAGAATAACTTACTTTGTGGCAACAACAGAAGGGACATTGGTAGAAGAATTGGCAAGGCTGTTCAGAGACAATATGTGGAGGTTATATAGACTACCAGAGAGTGTGGTATCAGATAGAGGACTACAGTTTGTGACAGAGCTGACTAAAGAGTCAAATCAAATGTTGGGAATTGAAACAAAGTTGTCAATGGCATTTCATTCACAGACAAATGGTCAGACAGAAAGAATGAATTAGGAACTAGAATAGTATCTTAGGTTTTTTGTTAATCATGGGCAAAAAGATTAGCTGGAAGAGTTAGCATTAGCAGAGTTTACAGTTAACAATAAGATATATTCAGCAATAAAAGTATCTCTATTCATAGTAAATTATGGAAGAAAACTGAGAATGGGAACAGACATCAGAAAGAAAGAAAAAGTGGAGAAAATAACAGAGTTTGTAGAAAGGATGAAGAAGGTATAAGAGAAAGCAGAGGTAGCACTAAAAAAAGCATAGAAAGAGATGAAACAACAAGCAGATAGGGGGAAAAAAGAAGTTGAGAAGTGAAAGAAAGATGACAAAGTGATGCTGAGTACAAAAAACTTGGTATTCAAAGAAAGACTGGCAAAGAAATTAATAGATCAATAAGTTGGCCCATATAGTATTGAAAAAGTGATATCCACTAATATAGTCAAATTATGATTGCCAACTTCAATGAGAATCCATCCAGTAATAAATGACAGTTGAATAGTATGATATAGAAAGCAAATAGGAGAGCAAAAAGTAAAAGAAGCAAAACCAGTAAAAGTAAAGGAAGTAGAAAAATGGAAAGTAGAGAAAATCTTGAACAAAAGAAAAATAAGAGGAGTTATCAAGTATTTAGTATAGTGAAAGGAATTTACAGTAGAACATAATAGTTGGAAAAAAGAAGAAGACTTAGAAAACATAAAGAAAGTAGTGGCAGAATTTGAGAAGAGAATAAATACAGAAGTTAGAAGACAGAAAAAGCTGGATACAATGGAAGAAAAAGATTTTAGAAGAGGAAAGTTACCAGAAAAGTATATAGTGAGAATGTTGTATAGATGGGATGATGGAAAATTTGAAAATGAATATTTGAGGAAGTTAGAAAGAAATTGGGTGAAATAGAAGGAGAAGAATAAAACAGTATAGGAAGATAATAGTTCTTCTGGGAGTAGGAACCTTGAAGAGGGGGTGATGTCAGAATTGCAAACCTTAGACCAAAGTTTTTTCTAATATTTTTTCATTCTATCTTTTTATTTTTATTTTTTCTTTTCTTTTCTTTAGTACTAAGGGATAGGAGCTAATATGACATCATGATTACATATCACATAACATAGTCACAAGTCATGTAGTTACAATAGAATTGGATGGAAGATTCTAGAACAATGATGTCATATCACATGTTTAACACATGTTGATCTTAAGGCAAATACATGGTTATTTATAATAGGCTAAAGTAGTAAAGCATGGACCATAAGCTAGTAGTATATAAGATAGATAGTTTTGTACAGAGTTCTCTATTGAGTTCTCTTGTGTAAACCCTATACAAGGTTCCTTTTCTTAATTCACTCTAAGGTCTTGAGATTGTAACAAACTTGATATTTAAGACTAAGTAGATACTTTATAATTCTTCATTTTGAAAATCAAACCTAAATAACTTACTTCTTTTTCTAAGCTCAAACCTGAGTAAAACTACTTCTTTCTTAGTTCTCCATCTAAAATTACAGCCCTTACAAATAACCATATCTATTTTCAAACAAGTTTCCATACTTGATTTAATCTTTTTTTATATAACTAACTATAGATATTTACTTGAAATAAGAACTATACTTGATAGTATATTTGGTCACTATGAGTAATAGACTTAGGATTTTACTAGAGAAGATTGCAAACTCTGTATAATATTGTGGCCTTTATCCAGTTGCTTTATTTATTAGAGCAACTGAGTAGAAGTATAAAAAATACTTCAAAACTTCACAGAAACTTAAGAATTATCCAAATAATATAATATATAACATATCTCTAGAAAAAACTTTAAGATAACTCTAAGATAGACTTAATAAAAAGTTCTATAAATAATACCTACCTGTCAGGCGTGGTTCACACTGGGGTGAAAGTCCACAAGATGTACTCAGAGATGAGCGGACTTGTGGAACGACCTTGGCTTCAGCTTATGTGCTGCGCCGTCTGTCTGCCACGTGGTCACAACTTCAGATGAAGGAGGGAAGTCCGAGTGGGAGTGAGTGCTGAATGGTGTGTCGCCATTGAACACCGGAGATCGAGTTCAATAAGAGATTATCTTTGTCGATTATCAGACTAGCGAATTACAATGTAACTACTAGTCTTATATACAAAGTAGTAGTATAGGAGATGCTCGGGGTTTCAGTGTAACAACCTCTATTATCCCGAGTGGAAGTTTCAGTGTTGAGACACTGACAGAATCAACTCTGTCATGGAAGACTGAGTTGAATAGGAGTATCTCTGCCGTGGAAGACGGAATACCCAGAGGGTTGCAGCACCGCCATGAAACGTGTTGCGAGAAAGGTGGCCGCCGTGGAAGGCGGGCTTGTAGGGTTCAGAGGTGGCATCACCG
>JAJOHK020000871.1:0-18459 GCA_022457215.2 Leucocoprinus gongylophorus
GTGCTTTGGATTATTATTTCATGGATCCAGTCTTTTATTACTACTGTAAATAAACATATACTTAAAAACTTGTACTTAACCAGTAGACAGACCATCCTGGAACCAGTTTCTTTCTTTCTTAATTCTAGATATATTCCTTGTTTATGTTATATATCAAAGTTCAACCTGCAAATAACCTATTTTCTATAGTAGTGCTATCTCTTTCCAAGCTTTATATGTTATGGTATACTTGGACACTAACATTTTTCTTTTTCTTTTATTTGATTTAATATTTCTTTTCTTTTGATTTTGATGATCAAGAGGCATGTGACTGTGGTCATATGACATGTCACATGATGTGAGGTCATAGGCCTAGACTTTGGGAGAAGGAACTAAAAGGATGACATCAGGGCACATATATATGATATAGTGTCTATATGGAAGGCATGAGGGTAATATATGGACAATACATGGGCATTAGAGTAGGGTTATTTATTGTTAGCACAGACCATAAGGACTTTGTATAAATAGTATAGAAATACGGCAGGAACTTCTTGTTGAGTTCTCTTGTAATCCCTACTTGATATTCTACTGAGAGATTTACTTGTTATACTACTATTAGTCTTTGTGATTAGTGGTTGCCACAACATTATAAGTACTTGGTAATAGAATATAGGCTCAGTCTAACACTAGTGTATATTAACAGTTTGTTAAGGGTGACTTACACTTACTGGAATTATCTGCAAGTAGCATAGAAGATGGGTTAGGTTGAAAGATAAGTCTGAGGTAATGTTATATAAATAGAGCAATCTTGGCTCCAATAGAAGATTTTTATACCTAGTCTAACTTATTATATAGTTGTATTTCAGAAGAGGGTGTTTAAATATACTTAGAATAAGTATAGCATAATTTAAGTTGATTATCAGACTAAGGAACTATATATAGTAGCCAATATTCTTAAATACAAAAGTATTAATCTAATAATATTCTATTGCTGTATATACTCTGGATTGTCAGATACTATAGGAGTTGTCATTCAAAACTCCATGAATTAATGAGGAATGTAGGGTTTGGTTCTTGGATTGATGAATAATTAGAATAGGGTGTGATCCACACTGAAAAAGAATAGGAAGAGTGCAGATATCAGATAGTATATAATATCATAATATTGTGCCTTAGCTAACACTTGGTCTTTCATAGTAGAGTTTACTCTTATTTCAAACTCTATTCCTAATTAGTATTTCTCCACAAATTATTTCAATCAGACATCTATTTAGCTTGAAGTTAGATATAGAAACTGATCTCACTTGATATAGATAATTGCTAAATTATATAGTAATAACACTACTTGAGTTTTCAAATGTTTTAAACACTTATTCTAGTATTTAAAGATTGGTAGATATTTTGTAATCTTTGGTCTGATAATTAATCATAGCTTCTACTACTAATACTTAACTTTAGTATTAAGACAACATACTTACTCTATTAGTACCTTTTCTCTTGAACTCTGTTTTGCTCTCTGAATGACTAAGTAATACATAGACAGTGTAGTACATAAGCTAAAGTCAAGATTATTCTAAAAGTTTACAACTTTGCTTTTTTGATCAGTTTTAATACTTGTCAAATCCTATCTAATGTTGTGGCAACCACTAGTCACAAAGACCAATAGTAGTACAAATAGTAAATCTCTTAAAGTCAGATATCTAGGAAAGTTTACAAGAGAACTCAACAAGGAATCTCTTCTTAATTAGAGTTCTATTTATACAAAGTCCTCATGGTCCATGCTACTAATAATTAACCCTGCCCTTATGTCCATGCTTCTTTCTCATGTTCGTTTCAAGATCACCATGTTGTATACATATGCTCTGATATCATCATCTTCTAAATCTTTCTGCTATCTTCTAGGCCTATGATGTCATATCATGTGACATGTCACGTGACTGCAGTGTCACATGCCTCTTCTTTGTCCAAAAGAAAAGAAAATAAAAATTGTTCATGTCCAGAGTGTCTCATAGCATCTAACCTATAAACTTTTGTCCTTAAGTATAAACTGTACTTGATAGTTTATTATTGTTCATTTACTCAGTGTAAAGAGATCTGCTAGCTTACTAAAAATCAAGTTACCAATATTACTAATATCCACTCTCTTCTTAAATTTCAAATCTCTACCTTACTACAAACTCTGATAGATTCTTAATTATATTTTTGTAATTATAATGACTTACTTTCTCCTGCTGTTGCCCAATAAACTCCTGCTATTTTAAAATATTTGAGATTTCTCTATTAATATTCTTAAGTACTTGGCTCTATCATTCTGTAGTTAGATTAGTAAATATATTCTATCTGATTGAAATAAACTTTATGAGTATTTAAGATAGTTGTTATTTTCATGAACTTTATTCTATTCTCTTAGAATTATCTAGAGATAAGTTATGTACTTGGTAATTAGTATAATATACTCAGAATTCTCTAAAGATTACAAACTCTATATAAGTTTGTAAACTTTGCCCAGTTGCTCTAATATTCAGTTTCTTTCTTTCTTAGTTCTAGTGATATATATATACATTTGTTTTGTCCTAATATCTATTATGTAATCTCTTACTAAGTTATAGGCCCTGATAATATTGATACTTGAAATTTATTCTCTGAAACTTGATTTGGTATATCGCTGCTGAACACCAGAGATCGAGTTTAATAAGAATTATCTTTGTCAATTATCAGACTAGCTAATTATAGTGTAACTATTAGTCTTATATATAAATAAATATTATAGGAGATGCTCAGAGTTTCAGTGGTAAAACTCCTATTATTCTAAGTGGAGGTTTTAGTGTTGAGACACTGACAGGGGTAACTCCGTCATGGAAGACCGAGTCAAATAGAAGTATCTCTGCCATAGAAGATAGAATACCTGGATAGTTACAGCACTGCTGTAAGGCATGTTGCAAGAAAGATAGGCTTGTATAATTAGAAGATGATATCACTGCAGAGATGTAATTTCCAGATGTGTGGACTTGCATATGACACAAGCTCATCTTCTTTGATTTTTTGTGAAAAGTTAAGAAGATTGTTCTCAAAAACTCTTTACTGATTTTTTTAACAAGAATAGTAAACTAATTTTATTAGGACAACTAAGCAAAGTTTGTAGAGTTTGCAGAGTTTTATGATCTCTAGGAAATTTTAAGTTTATTGCTCTAATCTGTACAATATATAACTTACTTTCAGAGAATCTTAAAAGAACAGAATAAAGTTCTCTAGAAGTAAAAGCTATTTTCTAAATATTAATACTACAGATAGTTTATACTAATCAATTGAGATATCAAACAGAATACTGTTGACCTAACCTTGAAATAATTACACTAGGTAATCAGAAACTTAGACAGAATAATATTGAATATTGCAGAGAGTTTATTAGGCAATGGTTGGAGAAGGGAGATCATGATTGTCTTGGGAACAGTATCTAAAAGAGTTCCAGTAGTAGAGCAGGAATATTAACTTGGCAAACTTTACAGAGTTAGCAGCAGTGATTAAGGCTTATAAACAGAGAAGAGAAAAGACCACAAGTATTGGCAGTGTTTGAGACTTGAGTTTTGGTATAGCAGCAGATCTCTTTATATCTACATTTTCTTCCAGATTACTATAACTCAAAGTAAAAAGTACTAGTCAAAAATTGATACTCTAAAAGTCTAACAAATAAGTAAACTATAAAGCTGTGAAGTTAAGTCAGTGAAATTTAGCTATCTAATCAGGTAAATACATTCATAGTATTCTTCCAGAAGTTTGCTTCTAAGCCAAAACCCTTTCACTTAATCAAATACTGATATTTCTTATGATGTTAGTAGCTATCTAAGATCTTTTCCACTTTTTACTCTTTTTCTCTGTTAATAATAACTGGGTTTAAAGAGAGACTAGAATATCTTCTAGAAATTGGATTATTAAGAGTAACAGTAAGTTTGATTATTGAAGAAGTAATATTAGCTAATATGGTTAGGTTAAGATTAGGTTAAGATTGCTAGCCTCAATAAAAATTCACTCTGTAGTGAACATTAGTTGAGTAGTGATATTACAAACTCAGGATCTTAGAGTTGATCAAGAGAAAGAACCTTGTATAAGGTTTACACAAGAGAACTCAATAGAAAACTCCGTATAAGATAGTCTACCTTATATACTAAATCCACATAGTCCATGCTAGCTACTTCTAACCTACCCTAAACAGCCATATGTTAGCCTTAAGGTCAACATGTATTATACACATTGTATGACATCATTTTTCCAGAACCTTCTATATTCTTCTATGAATCATGTGACTTGTGACTGTGATCTTGTTACTCTAACTCTAACCTTAAGTTCTAAAAATAGAAAATAAATCAAAAGGAAAATAGGAGTAGAAAGGAAAATGAAAATAGATTAAGTCTACTACTTTCATTTTTGACAAGTGATGTCAGGCATAGTTTGTACTAGGAGATAAAAGTCTGCAGGATAACTTGGAGATACATAGAGTATGTAAACTCTATGCTTGGTGATGCAAACTTATGGAATGATTTTGGCTTCAGCTTATATACTGTGCCATTTGTTTACTATATAATTATAACTTCAGATGAATGAATAAAGTCTGAGATGGAAGTGAGTACTAATTGGTGTGTTATTATTGAATACTGGAGATCAAGTCTAATAAGAGTTATCTTTGTTGATTATCAAACTAGTAAATTACAGTATAACTACTAGTCTTATATATAAGTAGATAATATAGGAGATGCTCAGAGTTTTAGTGGTATAACTCCTATTACTCCAAGTAGAGATTTCAGTGGTGAGATACTAATAGAAGTAAGAAGGACTCTATCATGGAAGACTGAGTTGAATAGGAATATCTCTATCATAGAAGATAGAATATCCAGATTGTTACAATACTGCTATGAGAATATGTTGTGAGAAGGATAGCTATCATGGAAAATAGGCTTGTATAATAGATATTAAGAGGGCATTATCACTGCAGAGATGTATTTTCCAAACAGGTGAACTTGGCATATAATAAGTGAGATATAAAGAATTAGTAAAGAAACAAAGAGTAAAAAAGCCAAAACTAATAAAAGTAAAAGAAGCTAAAGAGTCAAAGTATTAAATAAAATAATAAGAGAAGCAGCAAAGTACTTCATGTATTGAAAAAGATTTATAGTAAAGTATAATATATGGGAAAAAAAGAAGGACTTAAAATATAAAAAAAATAATAGTAGAGTTTGAAGAGAGAATAAGTTTAGAGATTAGGAGACAAAGCTTAAGAAAAAGTATTTAAAGAAGTTGGAAAAGAATTAGCAGAGATAGAAGTCTATTTCTTTGATAGAAAAATCTTAAAAAGAAGATAATATCAGAATTATAAACAATAGATTTAGTTTGTTTTCTTCTCTTTTATTTTATTTTATTTTTAGTTCAAATTTTTCTTATTGAGACTTAGTTAAAAGATTGTGATATAATATTACAGTCATAGTTATAATATTATATAACATAGGAAAAAAACAAAAGATTTTGGAATAGATAATGTTTTACAATATAGCTACAATATGTTAGTCTTATAAATAGTATATGGACTTCAGTATAGGTTAGTTATAGATGTGTACAGATTCTAGATTGTAGTATATAAGGTAAACTAGTTTATACTGGAAACTCTATTAAGGTTACTTAATACAAAAGTTAGTTTTTTTTTCAATGCTTTGGACTTAAGATTATAAAAAATATAAGATATTTGGGGTATGGATCAAGCTTAATATTTATTTGTAAAAGCTTGTAACTAAAATAGTAGATAATATTGGCTTCCTACTTATATGTTATACTAATTACTTGTTATATGATTATAATTTCAGATAGAATTAAAAGTATGCAAGATAAGAAAGTAGGTTGCTAGAGTTCAATTTTCAAACTTAGAGAAGTATATAGTATTTAATAATTCTTAGATACAGAGTATTATAGTTAGAATTGTAATTAAGATAATAGTAGAGAAGAGAATAGCTAAGGGAATACTGTTAGAGTAACTGGGTGGAAGAGCAAAGCACTTTGAATTTCCAGGAAATCCTAAGTCTATTGTCTAAGAAATTACTGAACTATATACTTACCTTTAGAAAATCCTAAGAAAATAGAATAGAAATTTTTGAAAATAATGATTACTTTATATAATAACAAGTCCATTCTAATGTATCAGAATTTTGATTACATAAGCAAGAAATAATGATACTTAAGTAATCAAAAATAGTTTAAAATAGAGAGACTGAAATGGAAGAGTAGAATGCTTAACAAATACTTTCAGAGTATGGGAAAGTAGATAAGTAGATATGTGGATAATACTCAAAGACTTTAGAAGACTACAGAGTGTTACAGAAGAGCAAGAGAATGTATAAAAGATAAGCAGATGAGTGCAGATGTGAAAAAAGATTACAGAACATGAATTAGCCAAAAAATATGGAAGAGAAAAGTCTTAGAAGAGCTAGTTTCCTTACAAATATTATAGAGATCCATAGCTAAGAGTATACTAATATGAAAGATATTTATAACTAATGAGAGATTTTATTTATGGATAGAAAATGAATACTTCAGATATCTTGGCAGTCAGTCAATGATATTTGATTAGTATGAACTACTAGAGTATTTAGAGCAGTCTTTACCTTTAGAAAACCTTGTTTTATTCTCTTAGGTTTTTTCTAGAGTTTTGAAGCATGTTCTATGCTTCTATCTAGTTGTCTTAATACCTTCTCTATGTTCTATAAGTTAGATTATATCTATTAGACTCTGTTCTATACTCTTATTAACTCTAGTTCTACTTATTATATCATGAATTTCAAACTTACTCATTTTTATTCTTTTCCAACTTTTCCAACTCCTCTCATTGAACTCTAGTTGTCTAATAGATTATCAAACATTATTTTAACAATCATATTTATATCTGTTTTTTTCTTCTAGTAAAAGTATAAATTTGGACTTTTATATTACTTGACTTTTCCTACTTTTTAGTTCTTAAATACAATTAGCTTATCTGACAAATTTTATTAATTAACTAAGCATTTGAGTCCATCTTTTTCTATTTATATTTGTATAATAATCTTACATCTTCTAATATTACATCCAAATATTATTGGTTTCTCTGTTATCTTTTAATACTTCTTTATTTTTACTACTTTCTGGGATTTCTATATTTACTTCTGAGACTTTTGCATCTACCTTTGAGACTCTCATATCTCTTTCTGAGTGATCTCATATCACTATTATTAATACACTAGCTTTCATTCTGAATATTATATTTACTAGAATTGACTAACTTTTACTTCTCCTATATTCAACAACTTTTATGAGAAGATTTACTAGATTTATGGATAACTCTATCAACTTATCCATTATTCCATTTGAGTACTATGAATTTACTATAAAGCAGAGACTGAAGTTCTTGCTTCTTATTTTTATAACCTCCTAATTAACTTCAAAAAAAGTGTTTAACTATTTGTTAGTATTATTTACTTACTGTTATCTACTAAACAGAAGGCCTTCAAGATATTTCAAAACCTTAACACTAGATTCATCTAGTCTATATTCTCTTTCTATGAAATAATTGTTTTGTTTTCAAGAAAAAAGTTGGATTACTTTATCTCTATGTCAATTTCCATAACTTAACTATATTACAAAGAAAGATTAATACTTACTCTTATTCATCTTTAATTTCCTAGAATCTTCTTATAAAGCTCATGTTTATACCTAGATAGACTTTTTCTATGTCTACTATCTTATTTATATCACTGAAAATATCAAATGGAAGACTACTTACTACTTTTTATATTTGTTATAGATCTTTCAATATGATATTTGCTCTTACTAATACTTTCATAGTCTTGAATACTTTGTTAATAATATCTTCTCTGATTTTCTTAATATTTGTATAGTAATCTATTATTAGAGCAACTAAGACAAAGGTATGAAGTTTATACTTCAAGCTTCAGAAAAAACCTAAGTTATGTTTTTCAGATACTATATAGATAAAACTTATTTTTAGAAGAAATCTAAGAGAATAGGATAAGGGTTCTTAAAGATGGTAGATATTCTAAATACTCTAAAATGAAAGTATCTAGAATATTAGCTGGAAATAGTAAAGATTGATTGGTTGATAACAGAAAGCTTAAAAAATAATTATCTAGATAACAGTATTTGTTAGAGTTTGAGAGTGGAAACAATGAAGTTGACTTGCCAAACTCTGTAGATTTGACAATAGATATTAGTAGTATTTGTGTCTTGGAATTTTACAAAACAATAGTATTGCAAACTTCATTTAGCTTGTATCTCTATAACTAGTGAACTAATTTTATGAACTAAGTTGTGCTAGAAAGTCTCAAATAAGGGCTATCTGTATATATGTCAGATTGTTATGACTCAGAGCCCTTAGAGTTGAGTTAAGAGGCAACCTTGTATTGTGATAGCACAAGAGAACTTGATAGAGGACTTTGTACAGACTAATCTACCTTTATGTACTGAGTCCTAGTCTGTGCTAGCTATTTCTAGCCTACCCTAAATGACCATGTGTTAACCATGAGGTTTGCATATGGTATGATATTATCTTTCTAGAATCTTCTTCTATGCTATGTGACCTGTGCCATCATTAACCCTAACCCTAGGTACAAAAATAGAAAAGGAAAGATAAATCAAAAGGAAAATAGAAAGAAAATGGGAAAGAACTAAGTTCACTTCTTGCAATTCTGACACAGATGTACAAAAGTAATAACAAATAATATCAGGTTATTAGTAACTATAAAAGCTTTGTTAGTTAATATGAATGGCTAGACAGATTCACACAATTGAACTTATATTGGAAAGTACTCATCAAACAGTTTCTAATAATATATTATATATCATATGGGGATTAGTATTCATAAAAATACAAGTATATCAATATAGTAACATAATTAGTCATCTTCTAAAATTAGCCTGACATTTACTATGACAGATAACAGCTCTACCAGATATGAGTTTTGATCATGTGATGAAAATAGCTTGTGCACAGACTATCACTATTTTGTATAAATACTTCTGTATTTGAGAATTAGATCTTAGACTTAATAATATCAGTTTTTATCAATTTTTATCATTATTGAATTTTTGAATCACTCTTAAATCTCTGAGAGTACATCTAAGATTTAGATATCACAAATAAATAAATAGTTCATTTTGTAATAGATAGGTTTTCTTATATCCATCTTGACAACTTTCTTATCTATTTTAATATGTTCAATTATACCAAACATATTAAGTTCTATTCTAAGCCAGTAGAATATTCTCTTTTCTTTCAGACTTACTATGGCTAACAATAAAATCAAGATTGATCTGAACCAAAGAAAGTTAAAAATATTTAGTTTTTTTAGATTTACCAATTTCTATCATAAGTTTATCTACAACTACTTGGATATTCTCATCTACCTTATTTAAAGGAATATCTCTTAAAATTTTGAAAATATCTGCTATAAAGCTTTCAATAATTTGAAAACCTTCACTTCTGTTTCTATTCTTATCTACTAGATCTCTAATACTCAACTTATCATAGAAAGAAATACTTCTGACTATACTCTTACTGCAATTCTCTTCATTATGTTATGAATTAGTTCATCCACTCCAAGAACTTTCTTTGTTTTGTTTTGTTTTTCATTTTTGTTTCTTTTCAATTGCATGTTACATTGAAATGACAAGTAGGATAGTAATATCAAAGTAGTGCACAGACCATTCTGTGGTAATATACTACTTACATATAGTAAGGACTCCTTATCAAGTTCTCTTGTAATTATCACTTGAGTGTTGCTATAACACTTGATGTCTAGGATAATAGTCAAGAAGGATATAACTGAGATTCTATAAATACAGACTTCTAGTGATATGACAACACTTCTAGGAAGTCCAGATAACTGGACAATCAAACACAGATATGTGATCAGATCATAGAAGCAATTATATTACTAGATAGCTTATCTTTTATTGTTTCAAGTTGAAACTTTTTTCTTTGTTGTTAATCAGAATTTGCAGATACCTTTTTAAGTAGCTTTTTTTTTTTTTAAAAAATCAACAATTTATAACATGGGGTGCAAGGGCAGTCTGCAGTAACTACTTAGTAGCTACAGTACATTGATGGGCATACAACATGAAAAAGAAAAAGAAAAAGAAAAAAGAAAAACAAACCAAGCTACATTAACAAGATTGCTACATTACTATACTCTACTTTCAAAAGAGTTTCTGTTGTTTTCTACCATGCCAATCCTTATTAAAACAGTTACATCAATAAGAACAACTATAGCTGTTTGCTTGATGGTCTCCTTTGCAATTTACGCACTTGAAGACATGAGGATATAGCTCACCAATCTTAGTAGCTACGCGATTTACTTTCTTGTTTTCCATGCAACACCACACTTCTATGGACTCATATAAATAGCATAGATACATTCTTGTATTCTTATGCTTTACTACTTATACAATTTCCTTACTCTTCCTCAAGTCTTTGCTTTAGTTGCAACCTGAGTTCAAGCTTAAGGTCATTATATTTGGTAAAGCGTCGACAAGCTCACCTTGCAAGAGAGGTGTATACAAACAATATTAGACAGAGTTATCTATCGGGAAACGAAACACATGTAGTGTAAACTATGAGGAACCAAGATGAGTTCAAGAAGAACAAATGATATAGAGGTACTGTCAGAATGACTAGGATCTTTGAAGATCATAGAAGAAGCCTCAGACAAATATGAACAGACAACCACAGAAGATATGTCAGTAGCACCAGTACTAGCAGCTGCAGCAAATAGCAAGAACATCTAGGCAGAATTGCCGAAGAACATAGTATTAGACCCAAGATGGTTCAACGGTGACCAATTGAAATTTGAAGACTGGTGGAGAGGGATCGGATTATTCCTCAAGAGTAATAGAGTCAACAGAACAGACGATAGGATCACAGTGATCCTAGCTCACCTCAGAGGAGGTGTAGTGGGAATCTATGCACAGAAGAAGCTCAATGAGCTAGATGAAGACAACGACATCCAGGACTGGGATGATTTTGTAAAGGAACTCAAGACAACATTCAGCGACAAGTCCAAGACAGCAGATGCCGAATGGAAAATTAAGACATTCAAACAAGGGAAACAAAATACAGTGGACTTTATCATAGAGTTCGAAGTGTTAGCCACAAAGGCTGATACAGATGAGTTGCATGCCATCTTTTTATTGAAGAAGAATGCACGACAAGATATCATCAAGATAATACTGGGTTACCCACCCATAACAATGCCCGAGACATTTAAGGAATGGAAAGTGGTGATTACATCAGTAGGACAAGGATACAAATCAACGGAGGGATGCCACGATTACAAGATAAGCACAGGAACTACATATGGTGGTAGAGGACAACCAATGAATATTGGGAGGTCCAACGACAATTTCAAAGACAGGAAACCAAAGTGTTTCAACTACAACAAATACAAGCATATGGCCAGAGATTGCCAAGGAAAGAAGAAAGAACAAGAAATGAGAAAATGCTTCAAATGTGACAAAGAAGGACATATTGCAAAGGATTGCAAAAGGAAGCAAATGATGAAAAACAAAAAAGTCAAGGAAGACTCAGATGATGAAGACGATAAGAAAGAGGATGGTTTTAGTGATGATCTCGAGTAGGCACAGTATGAGAGATCTCCCATGTAAATTTCCAAAATAAATATGTTATTCCAAATTATCAGAGCAGCAATGAAAAACAGGAATTAAACGTGCAAGCAAATATCAAAATGAAGAATAGAAAGAAACTAGAAGTCAAGGCACTAGTGGATTCAGGATGCACATACATAGGAATCAATGAATAATTAGTCAAGGACAAGAAGATTCCAACAAAATCTATCGACTTCTCCTTCAAAGTTTTTAACGCAAACGGTACAAAGAACGGAGAGGTAACCAAAGTGGTGCCTCTAGAAATCAAAATCAACAGACATACAGAACAACTGAAAGCAGCGGTTACAGATCTAGATGGAACGGATATATTTCTAGGCCACGACTGGCTAGTCAAACACAATCCTGAAGTCAATTGGAAGAACAGAACAATATGGTTTACCAGATGTCCAGGATACTACACAATGAAACATGAAGATATTCAGTTCAATACTAGGAGGCAAATGGTAATAGATAAAACGGAGCAAGATAATGGCAAAATTGGCAAGGAACCTGACAAGACCAATCCAGAGGATTTACTGGACTACATTCAACCATTCACACATCTGTTTAATAAGAAGAAATTTGAGAAACTACTAGAAAGACGAGAATGGGACCACGAGATAAATCTTATAGACAAAGTACCAAAAGAATTGAATGCCAAGGTATACGTAATAACACTCAAGGAAGAAGAAGCGCTAAATCAATGGTTGGACGAACAATTGAAAGCAAGTCTCATAGTGAAATCAAAATCAAGATATGCAGCACCATGCTTTTACATTCCAAAGAAGGATGGATTTCTATAGTTGGTACAAAATTACAGGAAGCTCAATCAGGTTATGATAAAGGACAAAATGCCACTACCATTAATTGGAGAAGTAATTGACAAGTTCAAGGAAGCGAAATACTTCAACAAATTGGATCTAATCTGGGGATACAACAACATCCAAATCAAAGAAGAAGACGAATAGAAAGCTGTATTTCTAACCAACAAAGGGCTATTTGAACTACAGGTCATGTATTTCAGACTATGCAATTTGCTGGAAACGTTTCAAAGAATGATGAACAGTATATTCCAAGAACTACTCCATGAAGGAGTATTGGCAAATTATATGGATGACTTCATGATACCAGCCAAGACTATGAAGGAACTAGAGAAAAGGACAGTTCAATTTTTGAAGATAGTGGAGAAGTACAACCTGTGTTTCAAAAGATCAAAATGTGATTTTAACATGGAGGAAATCCTTATCTTAGGAGTAGTTATTGTCAAAAGACAGATTTAAATGGAATAAGAAAAGATCAAGGCAGTAAAAGAATGGAAGACACTAACAAAAGTGAAAGATGTGGAAAGCTTCCTAGGGTTCACAAATTTCTACCAATGCTTTATACAAAACTTCAGCTACACTGCCAAGCCATTAAATGAACTAAAGGGCAAGAAAGAGTGGAAATGGAAAGAGAAACACTAAAAAGTGTTCGAAGAACTCAAGGAGAAAATCACAAGTCAACCAGTATTGACATTACCCAGGAGAGAAGGAAAATTCAGGGTAGAAACAGATGCTTCAGAACATGCCATTAGAGGAGTACTTTTCCAAGAGCAAGAAGGGAAGTGGAAACCCATAGCATTTTCATCAAGGACGATGCAACCAGCCAAACAAAACTACAAAATTTACAATAAGAAACTACTAGCAATAGTGGAAGCTTTGGCCAAATGGAGACAATATCTGCTAGATGCCATGGAAACATTTGAGATCTGGACAGATCATGAAAACTTGAAATATTTCCGTGAACCTCACAAGCTAAATGGACGACAGGCAAGATGGTATCTGAAGTTGCAAGATTATGACTTCGTATTATGACATATTCCAGTGAAGACGAATACAAAGGCAGACATCCTTTCAAGAAAGAAACAGGTCAATACAAAAGAAGACAACAAGGATGTGCAACTGCTAAAGGACGAGATGTGGACAAGGAAAACTACGGTCAAAATTACAATGTTGGGAAGAAAGATGATGACAGAAGAAAGTGATATAGTCAAAAGAATTCGGAAGAATAACACAAGAGAGAAGGAGGTTACCCAAGCATTGGAAAAGAAAGATGGATTAGCATGGGAAGAAGATGGAATGGCATACATGGAAGGAAGGATCTATGTGCTGAACAACAGGAAACTTAGGGAAGAAATTCTGAAGGAATATCACGATCCAGTAGATATCGGACATCCAGAACAACACAGAATGTTGGAATTACTCAAGAGGACATACTGGTGGCCAGAACTCAAAGAGGATATCAAGAAATACATGTAGGGATGTCTTAAATGTCAACAAAACAAAGTTCAGCACCAATGAAAAGCAGGAGAACTATATCCACTAGAGATTCCGAAGGGACCATAGCAAGAAATTAGCATTGACATGATAGAACCATTACCAAGTTCAAATGGAATGGATGCCATATTGGTTATTGTGGATTGATTCATGAAGATGATTAGACTAAAGGCAACAATGACGAACATTTCATCAGAAGGAATCATAAAAATCTACAGAGACGAGATATGGAAACTACATAGAGTACCAAAGATGATTCTTAGTGATTGAGGACCACAATTCACGTCAAAATTCATGGAAGAATTTACTAAAGTATTAGGAACCAAAAGGAAATTGTCCATGGCATACCACCCTCAAACAGATGGACAAACAGAAAGAATAAACCAAGAAATAAGAACGTTCTTACGACATTACGTGAACTACTAACAAGACGATTGGATAGACTGGTTGGCCACAGCGGAATTTTCATACAATAACAAGAAACATGCAGCAACTGGAAAAATGCCATTCGAATTGAATTTTGGAAAACATCCTTGGAAAGGAGACCTTATGGTTTAAACAGGGATACCATGAGTAGAAGAACTCATGACACATCTACAAAAGAGTTGGGAACATGCTACACATGCAATGGAAGAGTCTCAGAAAAGCATGAAACAACAGTTTGACAAAAAGAGATGAAACCTATAAGGACTGAAGACTGGCAACCACATATGGTTAGAGAACAAAAATATCCAGTCGAATTGACTCTCAAAGAAGTTAGATAACAAAAGATATGGACTCTTTAGAATCACAAAGGATATTGGCTCTGGGGTGTTTCAACCAGAACTTCCGGAAGAATAGATGATTCACAACATTTTCAACAAGGACCTTCTGACACAATGTGTGAAGCCGAAGTTCCAAGGACAACACAAGAATCCAGCACCTCCACCTATAATTATTAATAAAGAAAAAGAATATAAGGTGGAAGAAGTATGGAAGCACAGAACACGAGGACAAGAAACTCAGTACTTGGTGCATTGGAAGGGTTATAGGGACGAGCATGGTCAATGGATAGCAGAATCAAGGTTTCCACATGCAAGATAGGCGATAGAAGACTATTGAACAAGGTATTTAAGTCGAAACCTATAAAGAGGGGGGGTAAAATCCCATTTCAACAGCCCAAGAAATCACTCAAATTCTAAAGCACCTCTACAAACAAATGTCTTTCCAAATTGCAAACAACAACACTTTTACTATGGCACCCACATCCCCAAACCCATATATATTCAGGAAGTTGAACAATATGGATCAAGCTCAAGTTATGAAGAAAGAGAGAGAGGACTGGGAAAGAACATACCACAAGACATTGAAGGGATTGGAAGCAATGATTGACGTTCAAAGAATAATGAAGGATATGAAGAAATTAACAGAAGAAACCAGTACGACAGTTATAGAAATGGAGGGAACAATTCTGATAGCTAGTATCAATAATCAAACAACAAATGCTACGAATATCACCTAGATGGCGAAAGACCTGCATTATCTAATTCAAAGCAATATGAATAACAGAGTATTTCAAATTCAGAGAATGCTGGCCAATGAGCTTGATCGATACAAAGGAAAAGAAAATAGATATGTGGAAGAAAATATTCAAGAGATCCAGAAGTTATATATTGAGGAGAAAAACAGAGGAGAAAAAGGAGCGATAGAAGACGAAGAAGTAATACTGGTCAAACCATATGAGATATCCACAACAACATCATCTTCATCAAGTACAAGCTTTATAATGGACAAAGTCGAAAACCTCCTCAAGCACATGAAGTTTGTATGAACTCCATCACAGACAAGAATATTCAAACCACCACCACATTATCAATCTCTCAAGTCCAGAGGTGAACAAGATCCCATATTTTGGAAAGAAGTGGCAATGGCATTCTTGGAAAGAAAACATAATATGGACACAGCAAGAAATGAATACCAAATCCATATGTTTCAAGGAGGTCCACTGCACGAACCCTACTTCATAGCCATCAACAACAAGGATCAAGTTATTATAGGCCCTAGCAAAAAGATAGTGGCCATGCATGTGGTAGGAGAGTTAGAAGTTTTAGTCTGATTCATGAGAACATGAATCCTGAAATGGGGGTATTGTTATGATCGATGCCTCCTGGAGAATGCATGGATAAGGGTAAAGGGTATGACGATATGATCAGCTGCGCCACATGTAGTCTCAGTCAGCACCTTATGCAATAGGTGTTGTTACCTTGTTTTATCCTTGTGGTTTCTTCATGTCTTAATCCTCATGTATGTCTCATTGCTGAACTATAGACTCATATAAATAGCATAGATACATTCTTGTATTCTTATGCTTTACTACTTATACAATTCCCTTACTCTTCCTCAAGTCTTTGCCTTAGTTGTAATCTGAGCTTAAGCTTAAGGTCGTTACAATATGAAAGTGACAACTTAGTGTTGAATGTCCCCACTTCCAACAGTTCTTACACTAAGAAACTCCTGGGTTCATGTTAGTTTCATAAATGGTCGCAATAAATTGCCCAACATTAAATCATTGATTGATGATGTTCTTTGTACAAGAACCACTCTGAAAATCCCAGATGTCTACCCATACCACCACTTTATCAGATTTGGGTGATGCTTCGATGATGTGGGGTTTTGAAGCCAATATCATGTCCTTGAAGAGATGTGAATCTTTTAAAACACCTTCAATAATATCAGGAGTCATGACTCCTAATTCACTCGAGTATGGAAGTCTAACGATTTTTATGTATGACTTGGACTTGGGGAGACGAGGACTCTCGATGGACTTCAGATTTACATTTTGAACATTCTTTAAGTATCTCTCAATTGTTGATAAATCGAGATCGCTAGCAGGTTTATTTGTTGTGATGATGATTCTATTAACATTAAATTGAATGAAATCTGCAAAAGTGTCTGATTTGGAGTTTTTCAGACACTTATTGACATTAGAAATGTGGATGTGGGCTGAGTTGACAATCAACTCAGCATTAGCTTTGGTTATAGGGATTATGACCTCTCTTCTTGATTGTCCTCTAGTCGTCATGTTGATCTTGGGTTTCTTCATACTCCCGCCACTGTTCTTTGCTTTCAACATCTTTCCAACTTCATCAGCTGATAAAGTGGGAAACACTTCCTTCACTTGAATAACATCTTCAATGCTTAATGAGATATTTGCTTTAGAAGCCTATACATAAGACTTCTTCGTAATCATAGGCTTTGGAGCCTTCTTCTCATTTAGTCCAGTTGTTTGGCTGGGAGGAGGAGCTACAGGAACATTTGAATTCATAGCAGTGGTAGGCATAGAAGGCGATAGCTTTTTTGTCTCAGGTTGGTTCAACAAGCCAAGTTTCACATAGTTGTTTAGAAGTCTCTCACCTATAAGAGTGCAAAAGGTCTTACTATCCTCAACAGGTAGAAGATCCCACCTAGAGGAGTAAATGGCTGTGATGAGGTTTCAAAAGCCCTTTGTAACTTGTTCGAATTCCTTAGCAGGTGACTTCTTGTCTGCTAGACTACTCTTGATATAATTGATAATTCTTGAAATCAACTGAGCCATATTGATGGCATCTATCTCAGATGTTTCATCTGTTCCAAAGATAGATAATGTGTGATGAGCTCCATCCCAAGAACTCAGTATTGAAGGCTGTTTTCTGCCATAGTTTAACAATGAAGGGCTAGAATCAATCAACTCTGTCCTTCTCTTCCCTTTCGCATCCCTATTATATAACAGAGCATGAGGCAATGACACATTTTCTCCTGCTGGAGAGACACGAGGTGTAGGTGAGGACTGAACTTCAGGTATGTCTTCACTCCAATCCATTGATGATTTATCCCTAGGCTCTTGAAGCCTGGGTTTCACAAAAAAACTTTCTATTTCCTTGACTTCTGCTGGTGTTTTTGTGCCAGAGGTATGTTTTGATTTCATAATTAACTTGCTCAGAGTAGAGAAAGATGTTAATTCACTATAATTTCCTATGAGTGCTAACCACTCAAGATGGTGGTAGGAGGGAAAATGGCGTGTGTGACCTTTTTAAGTAGCATCTAGCATCATTAATTCCCAAAGCAAAATTCCGGGAATTTCATTTTAGTTCTCATATTGCATCACCTCTTCTCCTCCCTCAGCAGTTTATCTAGCATAACCTAACACAGTTAGAAAGACACACAATTATGAAGACAGGTTCCAGGGTAAATACCATTATTGTCGATAACATGTATTAATAACATATATCATACTCTGGAACACTCGACTGACCACTGTAATAATATCTATCTATTTACAACCATACCATCGTCATCCCCTTGCAATGCTGCTCGGTCGGGCTGACATGGGCTTTTTGTCAGGCACCACACCTCAGTATTCTCTACGAGTAAAAATTGAAGAAAATTGCCTATGCTGTTTGATTGAGGACTACAGGAGATAGATACAGGAGCTTGACGAGTTCAAGAAATTGCC
>JAJOHK020000872.1:0-18441 GCA_022457215.2 Leucocoprinus gongylophorus
ATTTAAAAATTTTTTTTTTATTTTTATTTAAAGTTAATATTATTATTTATATAATATTTTTTTTAAATTACTTTTTTTTTTTTTTTTTAAATCAACAATTTATTACATAACACACAAAGGCAGACCATAATAGCTACTTCATAACTACATACAGAGGAAACATACTAACAAGGGGAGAAAAACAGAAAGAGAAAAGAAAAACAGAAAGAAACAAATCAAAGAGGAAGAAGAAAATAAGAAGGAAACCAAGATCAACTTGGTGAAATATACTAATTGTCTGAAAATGTGAAAGCATTAGGATTGGTGATCAAGAACATAGTAAAATGGTTCAACGAATCTCTTTTAGAGTTCCAATACCTGTTAAATCTCCTACACTCATGAAGGATATGTCTTCTCGATTCGATAGAATAGTCATTGCAAGGACATTTGAAGTCTTTGCTGGGGAAAAACCTTAGCCAATATTCCCTGATGGGAGCATGATTGATGATAGCTCTTGTAGTACAAGTACATAATGAGTTGGAGTGGCCAAAGACTTGCAGCCAAGAACCACCTTTAGTGTATAAAGGTTCAATAATATTGAAATCGTCATCTACAAGATCAAGAAAATGATTGCCTTTTCCATCTGATGCTTGGAATGTCATCTTCCATTGGTTGATAATATTGTCACTATCAGTTTTCTTGCAATAATCCCAAGAAATTTTGCAAGGATAAGTGGACATCGGGTGGAACAATTTAGAGTCTTTGTCGACATCTTTGTGAAACCTCCAATTAAGGTGACTTGAACATTCCCAAAATTCAATGAAGTTATTGCGGTTTGAGTTGAAGAAGCCCCACAACTCACTGAGAATTGCTGCAGTGTGAGATTGGAAGGGATGAGATTTGCTGTCAAATATTTTCTTTGCAGCGTGAATGGAGTCCATGATGACAATAACCTTAGAAATATTTTCTTTGATGCAGGCCTGGTTAATACTGCATCTGATGGCACTGTCTCCATGCTTGTTACGAACGCTGCATGATGCACTGTTTTCATGAGGGGATGGTTTGCTATGTGCACATGAGATATAGATGTAGCAATGTCGTTCTTGATGCTAGCATCTGTTACTATGAGGGCTGTATGTGGCAAAGGAGAGTTTCAAAGAACCATTTCATCTAGTTCTTGAGTGTGAATTTTATCTTTTTCTTGTTCTTTTTTTTATTAACTAAATTGAAAGAAAAGTGATCAGAAAAATTGTCGAGAATATGAGAACCTGGGGAAAATTCCTGGTTAAGAGAAGAAAATGATGGGAAGATACCATAAGCCTTGTTGTACGAGTTGATAAGGTGGCCTTTGGCTATGTTCTTTTGATGGTTAGTCAAAAAACCAACTGTATGTGAATTGGGTTTGATGGACGATATATTTTTAACTTACTTTCATACTTATTTCTACTAAGCTCTGTAATTAATTAATTTTTTATATTATATTTATTTAACAAGTGTAAATTGTATACTTGATATCTTAAAGTTATAAAACAAGCTCTAATATCAGTGAAAATAAATATTTGTTCTTGATCACTATTAAATTAAGTATCTAATAATTCTTAACTAACTAGAAAAAACTAATATAACTTTAAAGAACTTGAAAAAATATATCTAACTAATATAAAGATTTTCAAAAAAAATAGCTTAATTTTAGTAACAATTATTTTAAGTACTAAATAAAAGATATACTTATATTTATTTTATTTTAAAGTTATAACTAAGTTTTTTTAGTAGTTTCTATAATATTTTACTAAGTTATATAATTGTGTAATAATAACAATAATATATATAATATATATATATAATTTTAGTTAAGTTCAAAAAAAAAAACTAAACTAAACTATTAAAAAATATGAAATTATAAAAGTAAAAAATAATTTAAATTTATATATAAAAGTTAAATGAAGTTTGTAACAAAGTATTATATATTATCTAATATTTATACTTTTTCATCTTTTTTTTTTTAAATTAACAATTTATTACATAGTATGTGAAGGCAAACAGTGGTACAAAAGAAACAAACTAACAAGAGGACTAAAACTACAAGGAAAGGAAAAGGCAAAGAAAAGGAAAGTAAAAAGGGACTAATTGAAAAGAAAAGAAAAGAAAATAGAAAACTAAGTTCTACTTGGCAGAATACATTAATTGTCTGTAAATGTGAAAACATTAGGATTAGTGATCAAGAACATAGTGAAATAGTTCAATGAATCTCTTCTTGGGTTCCAATACCTGTTGAATCTTCTACACTCATGAAGAATATGTCTCCTTGACTTAATAGGATAGTCGTTACAAGGACATTTAAAGTCTTTGTTAGAGAAGAATCTTAGCTGATATTCACTAATTAGGGCATGATTGGTGATGGCTCTCATAGTGCAAGCACATAGCAAATTGGAATGGCCGAAGACTTGTAGCCAAGGTCCTTCTTTGGTATATGCAGGTTCGATAATATTGAGATTGTCATTTACTAGATCAAGGAAGTATTTTCCTTTTCCATCTGATGCTTGGAACATCATCTTCTACTGGTTAATGATGTCGTCACTGTCAGTTTTCTTGCAATAATCTCAAGAGATCTTGCATGGGAAAGAGGGAGTTGGATTGAATGATTTGGAATCTTTGTCGATGTCATTATGAAACCTCCGTTTAAAACAACTAGAGCATTCCCAGAATTCAATGGAATTTTCTTGATTAGTTTTGAAGAAACAACGTAGCTTGCTAAGAATGGCCATGGTGTGAGATTAGTATGGATGCAATTTGCTATCAAATATTTTCTTTGCAGCATGGATGGAATCAGTGACAACGATGATTTTTGACACTTCTTCTTTAATGCAAGCTTGATTAATGCTATATCTAATAGCAAACAATTCTGCCTCTGTACTTGTTATGAACACTGCATGATAAACCGTTTTGATGAGTAAAGTTTAGGGCTCCCCTTGTGGAAAACCCTATTGAAATTACAGGAAGTGTTCAGTAGGGAGCTATTCTCCACCTACTAATCCCTTTGTACTGTCATGTCCAGCAGCCTCCTTGCTAGGAGACCTCTCTATTTGGTCTGCAGTCTAGTCTGTTCAACGGCCAACAGTAGGCTGAGCCTTTAACTAACAACCTCCCCATTATAGGTGCATCTAGGACTAGATCTGACTTAATGGCCTAAGCCTGCCAAGTAGGTCGGCATGGAGTTGTACCCATGCAGTACTCCAGGTGGGTTTTCCCACATCCTAGTGATTCCAATACTCTGGCTTCAACTTGAGCCTGAACTGGTCATTATTATACCAGTACACTGACAGTGGATATAGATCTCTTGAGCCAGAGGAGGGGAATTATCCCATTCTGCTATGGTCTAGTCCTGACAGAGACACTACTCTCTGCTGTACCTTCCCGTCCCCTAGCAGGTGGTTCACTTATACTTATAAGATGTGGATCCCCAACCTGTCCAGAGTCACTGCCTTGTCATCTGCCAATCTAGTGAGTGCACCAGAACAGGTCTGGACTAGGAGTTATTTCTATAGTGTGACTAACTATCTTTAAGTCATACAACCTAGTGGTACAGGGTATCCTGTTCCTATCCTAGCTTTACCAGCCAGATTTATACCAAATGGTAGGCTGAGCCCTTAATCAATTAGCCCCCTAGGATCTGATCCAACTAGATGGGTTTATGCCAAATAGTAGACTAAGCCTTTAACCAATCAGCTCCCCAGGATTGGATTGTTATTACCCTTGTTCCCCATCTTATATTAACCTATCCTTTTGGTTCCAGTTACGGATATCACCAGACATAATGCTCACAATGAGAACTAGTCTGACTACTTGGCCTTGCAAGATCTACAGATCTTACCCTCTAGGGAGTCTATTACTAGACCTTGTGTCCTGGCAGCAGTAATGCTTGCTAGTCCTATAATATACACCAATTATAGGAATCAAGAACCCCAGTGGTTGTCATATAATATTACTACCACATGGTTACAAAGTTAAGGTATTTATACTTGGAGGAAATTAAACCCTCAATCTTTTGAACACTCACTCAAGTGCTCTCACCAGATCTTCAGTAATTGAAACAACTAGGCTACTAGGGCCTCTTACTTTTTTCATCTTTATAAATTATACTTTATTCCAATTATTTATCAATCTAAGAATTAAACCTTGTATTTCTCATTAATTTCATAGAGTTTTAAACAATAACCTCTGTAGTATCTAATAATCCAAAGTATATTAATAAAGTATTATTATATCTATACTTTTATATTCAAAAATGTTAATTACTATATATTATTCTTTAATCTGATAATAAACTTAAACTTGTATTATATTTATCTTAAGCCTTTTTCAACTTTTAATATTACAACTATATATAATATTATAGCTAAGATTAATTATTTATATGATACCCTTTTCTATATTATATTCATAAATAATACTAATAAGTATAAATCATTCTTAATAATATTATTAGATTTTATAATCACTATTATAACTTAATTCTTTAGACAATCTAATATTAGCATTATTTTCTCATCATAACTCTATCTTTTCTTTAAACTTCTATTTGCTTGATAATTAAGCAAACAATTCATTTTTACCCTAATACTTTAGATATATAATTGTTATGGTATACTTAAACCCTTATATTTTATTTTGATTTTTCTTTTTCTTATTTCTTTTATTTTTTAGACAATAAAAAGGCATATGACTGCAATCACATGACATGTTATATAACAACTATGTTATAGATCTAGAACATTATAAAAAGAACTAGAAGAAATAACATTAAAATACATATTTATAACATGTTAACCTTATGGTATACAGATAAATAATGTATAATCTTAGGATAGTATTATTTATTATTAGCATAGACCATGTATAAATAGTATATAATGTAGGAATATATCAGAGACTTCTTATTGAGTTCTCTTGTAATCTCTATAAGGCCTTCTATTATAGACTAAAGCTCAAAGTGTCAAGCAATAAAATAACTCTTGTATTGAGTAACAAGAGAACTTGATAGAGAACTCTTCTACAAACTAGTCTACTTATATAGTCCTACAGGTGGTCTGTACTAACTACTGTACATCCTACCCTAAACCACCATGTGTAGAACATGAGGTCAACATGTGGGGTTCATGCTGTATGATGTTATTTGTTCTTGAATCTTCTACCATGTTCTCCCAAGTTTCGTGATCTGTTTTGTGACTATGCCATCAAGTCATGACTGATGTGACAGCATGATCAATCAACCCTAACCCTAGTTGTTCTAAAAATAGAAAATAGAAAAATAAATCAAAAGAAAAATAAAAATGAAAAGAAAAGTAAAATAAGTCAAGTCCACTTTCTTCAATCTTGACACTTTCATTTGTAAGATTACTTAGTAATACTATTGATTGTCTTGATTAATGGTTGTCACAATATTAATGGGATCAAACTTTTTCTCAAAAGAATACTTAAAAGCATATTAAAATCTTCTAAAATTATTTTAGCCAATAATAATCTTAACTAGATTAACATACTAAAGTAGAAAAGCTTCTACTATTTCCAAAAAACTACTATATCTCAACAACCCCTCTAGTTAATAAATCTCTTGGCTAAGACTCTTAGAAAACTTGTAGCTAACTTAATCCCTACAACAAACCCTACTCCCTCTGTAACAAGAAGCTACATACTTTGATGGCACAGATCTCTATCACAGATTAGTCATAACATTATTAAAACTGAAAGCAATGAACTTAACTTTTTCTTATTTTTTATTCTTTTGATTTTCTTTTCCATTTTCTATTTTTAGAACTAGGGTTAGGGATAAACTGACAAGGTCATGTGGTCACAAATCACATGATTTATAGAAGAATGTAGAAGGTTTTGGAAGAATGAGCTCATACTATATATGCAACATATATAGACCTTAAGGCTAACATATGGCTATTTAGGGTAGGATAGAAGTAGCTAGCACAAACCATGTGAATTTAGTATATAAGGTAGACTATCTTGTACAGAGTTCTCCATTGAGTTCTCTTATGTTAATCCTAATATGAGGTTTTTTCTCTTGATCAACTCTAAGGTCTTGAGTTTGTAACAAATATCATGTAATATGTCAAAAGAATAGTGTCATATATTATATGAGATAATAACTCTTATCTATATAACCCATAACATTTAGAGTAAGCTAGATATAAAGTGCATATAAATCATATACTAAAGATATATAAAGTAGACACAATACTAGAAACTCTACTAAGTTCTCTTGTGTTAACCAATACAAGATTCCTTTTTTGACTAAACTCTTAGTCTTAAATCATAACAACAAGTACCTCTTAAGTCTATGGTCTAGATTTTCCTTCTTAACTAAAGAACTAAGCTATTTTTTTAGTTAAGAATAATAAGAGAGTAGAGAGAAAAGGCCTAGTGATGAATAGTCTTAAAAAGAATACCAAGTTTTAATAATATTATTATTCTAGACTTAGACAAAAGTGTGACACATGTCACAATGTTGTCACATATATCATAGTCATGATTACATAATTAGATAATATAAAAAAGGTTTTGGAATAAATAATATTATATAATATAACTATTAGGCATAGTTCACACTTGAAGGTGAAAGTCTATAGAGTTGACTCAGACATGCATAGAGTGTGAAAACTCCATGTAATAAGCTCAGTAATACAGACTTGTTGGAATGACCTTGATCTCAACTTATATATTCTGCCTCCTATGAGCCATGTAGTTGTAATTTCAGAAAATGGCCTTGTAAGAAGTTATAAAGAGAGGAATAAAGTATATTGCTATCAACACTGGAGATTTAGCATCAAATTTAGTTGATTATCAGGCTAGCTATTACAAAGTAAACACCAGCTTTAAATACATAAAATAGCAAAAGGAGTAATTAAAACAGATCTTTGAGCAAGTTTCAGTAATAAAATACTAAATAGGAGTTCAGATTTTAAAAGGAGAAAACTCTGCATAAAGTCCAAGTAAATTTGCAAAGTTTGAAAAAGATAATTAGGCAATAGAAACAGATAAAGATGACTGCAGATTTTGACTCAGATAAAGCAAAATAACCATGGAATTTTGATGGAATTAGGTCTATTTATAAAGTATCAAACTACTGACGGAGTTTTAGGCACAAATAAAGCCAAATAACCACAGAGATTTGATGTTGTGTTAAAGTCAGATATATTTCAGAGTTTGGAATATAACAATAGCAATAATATGTTGACCTTATGATAAGCACATATACTTTAGGGTAGGTTATTTATAGTGTGTGCATAGACCATGGTCTGTAATATATAAGGTAGACTAGTTTGTACTTGAAACTCTATTAAGTTCTTTTATGTTACTTAATACAAAAGTAATCTTTTATTTTTACTCAAAGGCTTAAGTCATAACAGTTACAACTTAAAACTAAGAGTTTAGTCAAAAGAGAAACCTTATATTGGTTAATACAAGAGAACTCAGTAGAGTTCCTAGTACTGTGTCTACTTTATATATCTCTAGTACATAATCTATGTACATCTTACATCTAGCCTACTCTAAATGTTATAAGTTATGTAGATAAGAGTCATTATCTTATATAATGTGTGATATCACCCTTCTGACATGTCACATGATGTTGTGACTTACCTGTGACAGTTACATGTAATATCACATTGTTCCTCTTTTACTAAGTCTAAAACTAAAAAAAGAAAAGAAATAGAAGAATTGGAATAGAAAATAAGAAAGTCTTAGATAGGAGAAGAAAAACAAAAAAGAAACAAGTCTACTATCTTTGATTCTGACCATTATCTACTAGGACAAAGTAGACCATAGATAGTAGGAACTAAGCTTAGATACCTACCTAGATGTACTTATTGTTAAAGTGAGCAGTGTTGAGTAGTATACTTATATTCTTTCTAGTAGAAGGCTTATGCTACAGATTTATTATGACTTGTTTACACAGAGTGACAACATTCTCTAGTAAAGAGGCATTTAGCTTAGAAATTGTCTTCTTAGAGATATTAAAATACAAGTTCAATTAGGGCAGTAGTTAATAAGATAGTAGACAATGTGAGATAAGACTAGTCAAGAACCTACTAGTATCTATAGAGATTTTATTGAGTTCATACTATAGATCAGAAAGTAAGGCCAGTACCAGCATCTCTTATATACCTCACCTCTCTCTACATTATTACCATCTTCTATTTCTACCTATTTACCACCATCTTATCACATGAGTCAACACAATATAATAGAGCAGTTATAGCTCCTAATAAGGCAACAAGCAGAATAACTGGCCATTTTACAAGCACAGCTAGTAGCTAAGTTAAAAGGAATAGAAAAAGAAAAAGAAAAAGAAAGGATAGCTTCAAAATCCAGATATAAATTTCAACCAAAGATGGCAGATTTTGTAATAGTATGTAAACTATATATTAAGATAAAGATAAGAGAGGAAATGGTAAAATAGCAAGTAAATTGAATTTTAACATATATATAGAAAGAATTGGCAGATGTGTGGAAAGAAAATATACTAGCAGATCTGGAGTTAGGAGATTGGAAGTTTCTATTGGCAGAAGAGTTATTAATAGCATTAAAAAAGTTTGATGGACAAAAAATGAGAATAAAAGTTGATGTATCAGACTATACAATAGAAAGAATTTTGTTGATGAAATATAAGGATGGATGATAGAGGTCAGTAGCTTACTTATCAAAATCTTTGAATAAAATAGAGAGAAATTATGAAATCCACAACAAGGAAACATTAGTAGTCATTAGAGGTTGGAAAACTAGAGATATTTATTAGAAAGTACTAAATTTGAGTCCAAGGTTTAGACAGACCATAAGAATTTAGAATACTTTATGAAGATATAGAAATTGAATAGAAAGTAAGCAAGATAAATGTTATATTTGTCAAGATTCAATTTCACTTTGAAATATATATCAGAAATAAAGATGGGGAAAGCAGATAGACTTAGCAGAACATTGGATTGAAAAGTAGAAGTAGAAAACAATAAAAATAAATTTAAAAAGGCTAGAGAAAAGAATGACAAAGTAGTTAGAAATGAAGAAGACAGAAAGTGAAGATACTAAGGAACAAAGAGTAGCAAATTGAAAAAGAACTAGTATTAAATAAAGAAAAGATTTACACACCAAAAGAGAAGAAGTTGAGAACAGAAATTATCTAGCTACATCACAATGTACTAGTGACAGAACATAGAAAACAATGAAAAACAATAGAACTGGTGATGAAGAGTTATTAGTAGCTAAAGATAGCAAAATATGTGGTAGATTATTGAAGATAATATATTTTGTGGCAATAATGGAAGGGACATTAGTGAAAGAGTTAGCAAGATTATTTAGAGATAATATATAAAAGCTATATAGGTTAGTAGCAGAATTGACAAAGAAGCTGAAAAAAATGCCAGAAATTAAGACCAGATTGTTGACAGTCTTCTATTTACAAATAGATAAACAAACAGAATACATGAACTAAGAATTGGAATAGTACTTATGGTTCTTTGTGGCTCACAGACAGAAGGATTTGCTGGAATAGCTAATATCTGTAGAGTTTGTGGTAAATAGTAAGATTTACTTAGCAACAAAAGTATCTTCCTTCATAGCAGACTATAGGAGAGAATTACAGATGAGAGCAGATATCACAAGGAAATAAAAAGTAGAAAAGATGACAGAGTTTGTAGAAAAAATGAAGAGAACCTAGAAGAAAACTGGAATAGCACTAAAGAAAGTACAGAAAGAAATGAAGAGACAAGTAGACAGGAAAAAAAAAAATAAAAGTATAGAAGAAAGGGGACAAATTTATGTTGAGTATGAAAGACTTAGTGTTTAAATACATGGGTTCATATACTATTGAAGAAGTAGTATTTACCAATGCAATTAAAACTACCAACTATAATAAAGATTCATCTAATAGTGAACATAAGCTAAGTAGTAAGATATAGAGAGCCTGTAAAGGGACAGAGGGTGAAGGAGCCAAAACCAATAAAAGTAGATAGGGAAGAGAAATGAAAGATAGAAAAAATACTAAATAAACAAAAAATAAGAGAAATAACAAAGTACTTGGTATATTGGAAGAGGTTTATAGCTGAATATAACATATGGAAAAAGGAGGAGAACTTAGGAAATGCCAATAAAGTGATGTCAGAGTTGTGAATGGTAGACTTGGTTTTGATTTATTCTCTTTTGGTTTTCTTTTTCTTTTTTTCTTTTACTTTATTTTAGTTTTTATGTTTATTTTTCTTTATTTTGGACATAGACAAAGAGTGTGAAATAATATCATGCATGACACCTATCACAGTCACAGGTCACATGATCACATGACACAAGGAAAGATGTAGAATGTTCTGAAATAAGTAATATCATATAGTATAGCAATAATATATTAACCTTATGGAAAGTATATATACTTTATAGTAGGTTAGTTGTAGTATATATATAGACCATGGTCTATAGTATATAAGGTAAACTATCTTATACTTGAAACTTTATTGAGTTCTTTTGAGAATAAGTATAGAAGTCAGAAGATAAGAGAGGTTGGAAGTAACAGAAGAATAAGACTTCAGATAAGAGGAGTTACTGAAAAAAGTACATTGCAAAAATGTATGAATAGAATAATGAAAAGTTAAAAAGAAATTAGTAGAGGTAAAAGTCTGTTTTCTGGAGAAGAAACCTTAAAGGATCAAAGACAGTAGACTTGTTTATTTTTCATTTCTCTTCTTTTATTTAAGTCTTTCTTATTTTTTATTCCAATTTTTTTATTTCTCTTCTCTTCTTTTCTTATTTGGACTTAGTAAAGGAAAAACAGTGTAATGTCACAATAGTTACAGTAATATAACAAGGTGTAACAACTGTCACAGGCTAGTTACACACATCATAGTCACAACATCATGAGATATTTCAGAAAGATAGTATCATATATTATATGAGATAATAACTCTTATCTACATAACTTATAATATTTAAAGTAAGCTAGATGTAAAGTATACAGAGATCATATACTAGAGATATATAAAGTAGACACACTTGTATTAGAAACTCTACTAAGTTTTCTTATGTTAAACAATACAAGTTTCTTCTTTTGTCCAAACTCTAGGATTTAAGTCATAACAAAAAGTTTACAAGGTTATATTGGGTTTTTATACCAAGTATGGAAACTTATACAAAGAGTATGAAGTTACAGACTTTGCAAACAATCTTAACTTTAACTATACTGTCTGTTTGCTATAAAGTTACAACTTCAGAAGAAAGAGTGGAGTTTAAGAAGGTAAGTTTTAATAAGAAGTATGTCACTATAAATTCTAGAGTATTACAACTCAAGCTCAAGTGTAAGAGCAAAAGATAAACCTTATATTAGGTTAACATAAGAGAACTTGATAGAGTTCTAGTTACAAAGTGTATATTATATATACTTAGCTAATGGTCTGTACTACTCTAACTTAGCCTACTCTAAAGAGACATGTATACTACATATCATTAATATATAGTATGATATTACTGTTTCAGAACCTTTTACAATGTTCTTTGTGACACATAATTTTGTGACCATAACTTGTAACATTTTGTGACAGTCACATATAACATTACACTAAACCCTAACTTTAAGTCCAAAATAAGAAAATAAATGGAAAAGAAAGTAGAAATGAGAAAGAAAATGAAAATAAATAGAGTTTACCATCTTTGATTCTGACATGGAGTTTAGTATTTAGCTGTCATCAATTATCAGACTAAAGAGTATAATATATCTACTAGTTCTTAAATACAAGTATAATAATAGAAGAACTTATAGTATAGCCTCAAGTAGATGTTTTAGTAGTAAGACACTAATAAGGGTTTAGAATGGGAGAACTTTGCTATGAAAGACTAGGTACTTATAGGATTTGAATAAAAATATAATATTACTATGAAAAACAAGTTATATACAAAGAGACAATACTACTATAGAAGATAGGTTATGAATAAATATATAGATAAATGATACTACTGCAAAAAATAGGCTATTTTTGGAGTTATTCTTGACATATAACAATAGACTTAGTTATATCATATTTTAATCTGGTTATATCTATTCTAGCCTATGAATAATATCTACTAACCTATCTGCACTTTCAATTCTCTTTTGATATAGATTAACTCTTTCTATTTTATCTTAAATATCCTTACTAAACTTTTTAACAACTCTATAAATTTCTATCCTTATATTTGAGGACTATTTAGACCTAAGGTAACTTGCTTACAGTTTCCATTTTCTAAACAACTACCTTAGATACTTTACTTAGTATATAAGCTGGTAGTTATATTGTAAACCCTTATTCTGAAAATTAACCAAAACTAACACTATCTTCTAGTGTTGGTAATAACATACCTTACTATCTTTTGGTAGACTTGTTTCCTATAAGTGTCATAAACTGACTTTCAAAATATCCAAGACATCTAATTTCTGACTTTTAGTTAGAACTCTAATCATACTTAAATATACTTTCACATCTGTATATATAAGAAACTATTTCTATAACATCTCCTTAATTATCTCCTATACTACTATTTTTCTAGCCATAGTTACAATTACAAACTTAGTATTTAAGACCAAGTAAATACTTTGTAGTCTTTAGTCTGAAAATCAACTAAGCTCTAACTAAGACCTGACCAAATACCTACCAATAGTCTAATAACATCTTCTCTTACTTCTTCTTGATATCTTGTCATCTAAAATTATGACTATATAACAGATAGTGGGTGTTATAGAACACTTTGAACACTAACAATTTTTATTTTATTTTATTTTATTTTTCTGATTTTATATTAATTTTGTTTTCTTTTTGATTTTGGACAATGAAGAGGCATGTGACACTGCAGTCACATGACATGTCACATGATGTGATGTTATAGGCCTAGAACATAGTAGAAGAATCTAGAAGATGATGTTAAGGCACATATATATAACATGATGGCTTTGAGTAAGACATAAGACAGATATGAGGGCAGGTTTAATTATTGTTAGCATGGACCACATGTAAAACATATATATAGGACTCTAATTTAGCAGAGACTCCTTGTTGAGTTATTTTGTGTTTTCCCCACTTAATTACTTAACTGAGAGCTTTACTGCTTGTGTTATCATTGGACTTTATGTCTGGTGGTTGTTACAACAGTAGGTATAACACATAAGTTAAGGCTAAGATTATCATCTAAAATTATGTTATATATTTGTGGATAAGCCTCTAAGCTTGATCTGCAATCCAGATACTTTGTCCAACCTCATAAATATCATATCCATTCTCAGATAAGTTTTCATACTTAATCTGACCTCTTCCTATATAATTGATCATAGATATCTACTTGAAGTGAGATCTATCCCATCCTGACTTTACTCTTTTGACAGTATCTTAACAATAAGACTTATAAGTATAACTTCTAAAATATACAACTAGTGTGACTAGTAGAGATATAACATGTAAGCTGAAGCCAAAGATTGTTTAAGATCTACATTCTAGATAACTTATCTATTCATCTTCTAAAATCTCACTATATATTTTAGATAATGAGATGTAAACCACATCTAACAAGTTACACTCTTAGACTAGTTATTATCTAGACTAGTAACTATCTTTTCTTATTCTAATTCTCATAGTCTTATAGTTTTTTTTTTTTAGGAATTTAGCTAAGAAAGTATAATGTAATACCATACATGACTGTCACAAAGTCACAAAACATAATATAAGCATGATGTATATCATACATTAGTCATAATTGTCACAGTCATAGTCACATAGTCATATAACTTATATAAGTATACTTTTGCTTTTAATACTTGTTATGGGATGCTTTGGACAGGAATAATTTTTATTTTCTTCTTCTTTTATTTTCTGACTTTATAGAGATTTTCTTTTCTTTTTCTTTTTCTTTTCTTTTTAATGATGAAGAGGCACATGACACTGCAGTCACATGACATATCACATAATGTAATATCATAGGTATAGAAGATGGTAGAAGGATCTAAAAGATAATGTCAGGGCACATATATACAACATGGTGGCCTTGAGGCAAATATGAGAAAGAAGTATGGACATAAGGGCAGGGTTAATCATTAGTAGTACAGACCATAAGGACTTTGTATATATAGGACTCTAATTTAGCAGAAACTTCTTATTGAGTTCTCTTGTGAATTACCCACATTATATCCACTCTTGAGATTTACTCACTTGTGTAATCATTTGTCATTGTGATAAGTGGTTGTCACAACAATACTAGGAACTTAAGTTAGAACAATTAGTAGTACTGTATTTAGATTAATATTTATAGTTAATCAGTTAGTATTAAGACTAAGTATATAAACCATTCTACTATAGTATATATAGTAGTATATAGTAGAATACTTTATTCAATTGTTATATATTAAAGTTTAATTCTAAGTATTAATATCTTTCATAGTAGACTTGCTCTTATTTAAAACTTATCTTCTATAGTAAACTTGTCTACACCAAACTCCACAACTACTCTGTCTTCTATGGTAGAGTTAACTTCTTTCCAAACCTCAAATCTCATTAGTACCTTACTATAAATCAACTTGATTAAATAGTAATAGTACCACTTGAGTACTAAACACTTATCTTAGTATTCAAGAACTGGTAGATATTTTGTAATCTTCAGTTTGATAATCAATAATAAATATTCTTGACACTAAACTCTGGTATTAGTGGTGACTGTTAGAATTAAAGATAGTAGACTCTATTTATTTCTATTTTCCTTTCTTGTTTTTATTTTTATTTTATTTTTTGGACTTAGTGTTAGGGATTAACATGATATCACACATAACTATCTTAAATTGGTCATATATTAGCCACATGTTACATGAAATACTATTATAAGTCATGGTTATATGATTATATATTACAAAGAATATTATAGAAAGTTCCAGAACAATGATATCAGCTCACATATCAATAGTATGTAGTATGTATGGCCTTTAGAGTAGGCTAGGTCTAATATAGCATGAACTATTAGTCTAGCATATATAAGGTAAACAACTTTGTACTTAGAACTCCATCGAGTTCTCTTGTATTACTTAATATAAGAATAATTCTTTTGCTCTAACCCTTGAGCTTAAGTCTTAACAGTGACATACTTATTTCCATTAGTACTTGCTATCTTAAACTCTATCCTTTTTATCTAAAGTTGTAACCAAATGACAAGTAAATAGCATAGTATATAAGCTGAAGCCAAGATTTTTCTTAAAGTTTACAACTTTAGACAAGTTCCTATACTTGATCCAAACTCCATCTTAACTCTGTAGACTTTTGTCCTTAAGTGTGAACCATGCTTGACACCAATTATTAGGCACTTACAACTTCATAAATAAGATCTATTTCTCTTACAAGAATGGTTGTAGTGTAGATAATTGACAACCACTTAACAAATATAGTAAAGCTATGTTAGAGAGCTAGATAAGAATAATATAGAACAAGTGTATAAGAATAACATATGTAAATACCATGTAGGCTATGATATAAATGTATAATAGATAACACTTGAGCAATTCATTGTGAGTGCTGTATATTATTATTGAGTCATGCTGTGCTGATCACAGTCATGAGTAAGAATAAGCAGGATGTTTATTCAACAAGATATTCACCTGTTCCAGTGTCTGGTGAGATCCCTCTTACTTATCAGAGATGGTTTACACACTAATAAAAATGTATAAAATGTCGCAAGTTATCCAAAATCCATTTTCCAGTGTAACACTATAGTAGTTGAGACTCAGACTGCAGCCAAAGACTGAACAGACTAGGAAGAACTAGTATAAATTATAGTCCATATTGTAATTGTACTTTAGTCTTAGTCTAGCCACTTACATACCTCATTGATGGACTTTGAGACCTCACAACATCAGTCAAGTCCATGAAATACTCACTGGGAATTCTTTTCGGATGTGTCGGCCTCATTGCTGGGACGGTTATAGAAATAGGAAGCTGATCATTTGTTCAGAGTAACGATTGGTTAACGACTGGTTTTTCTCATGTGTGTTCGTCACACGGGAAGGAAGAACTCTCTTCCAACTGGCTGGTCGCCCAGCCTGCTCAATAATCATGTTCACACTGACCCAGTCGCTGATACTGTCCAGTTCCTTGGCTGATTGCGTGCATCAGGACAACTTCATATTTTTCGCTCGCACAACGAGCGCTGTTCATCATTCACGCTATAAGATTGAACTAGAGCCAACTCATGGCAGGCCCTCGCAGGCGTCCCACTAATATATTCGCCATTGGGATTGCTTTATCACTTATCTTGTTCTACTGCCTTCGTGATGGCATTGCAGAGTCGCCTAAATTCATACCAACGTCCTTCCACCCTGTAGCAAAGACAGTAACGCATACCATTACAGCCACTAACATACCTATGCCTCTGGTTTGTCCACTCGAAAAACCCAAGCTCGAGAAACATTCCTACCGCTCGGATGGGTTACTGGAGGTCAACCATGATGGAGCGCACCCGATATTCGAGTTAGTGCGCGAGGCGGAGAAGATGTGGACAGAGAAGTTGCAGCGGGCAAGCAAATCACTCGTCGACGCCGTTGTTGAATATCGACGGCGGTATAAACGAGATCCTCCAAAAGGATTTGATTTATGGTATATCTTTTCTTCATTCTGTCCTTGATCTTCCATTCTGAAAGGGACACCCATAGGTGGGAGTACGCAATGGAGCATGATGTTCAATTGCCAGACGAGTACGACCAGATTTTCCGTGACCTGGAGCCTTTCTGGGGAATGGAACCGTCAGATCTCTTCTCGACTCAGGCAGAACTTGAGGCGAAGACTGACTCATATACCATCGGTAAAGCCACCAAGAACGCTTCCGTTGGCATCTTGGCATATGCATTCCAAGACGGGCGTTATGACCAACTTATCGCGGGCTCGAGAGAAATCCTTGGATTCTTGAAGAAGATTGAACATCTCTTACCCGAGTTCCGTTTAACGATCAGCCCTCATGACAATCCGAACCGCTTGTCTGATTGGGGAGTCAAGCAGACACTAATGGAGGCGGCAGCGGCGAAAACGCGTGGGCCGTCTATTTCTAATCACATGCTCTATCCCTCACATAATGCTAACATATGCTTCATAGATATTAAGCGAGAAAGCTTGCCGAAAGTCACTGCTCATGGTTGGATTTCAGCATGTCCGCCCACAAGCCTCGCTCATCGTATACCTATCAATCTCGATCAACCCCCAGTCCCTCCTACTGAGAAGACTTTTATTTACGATCACAAGATGACGATGGACCCTTGCATTCACCCACACCTTTTCTACCATCACGGGCAGTTCCTCTCACACAATCAGGGTCCCGATCCTCAACACGTAATGGTTCCGGAGTTTTCTTACTGCACAACAACGCTTCATCATAATATCCGCATTCCAGTACCATATAGTTGGGTTCCAGACATCCTGCCAAGGGACGATGATCCCGAGTTCGACGAGAAATCAGATGAGAGACTTTTATGGCGTGGGAGGAATACCGGGATATTTCATGGAACCACGACCCGCTGGCGAACCTCGCATCGCAATTTCATGGTTCAATATGTCAATGATATTGACGGAACGGTGGACGTTTTGATGCCCTCTGTCAGACAAGATGAGAGGGTAGGTGCACCGAGAACGTTGAGGAAAAAATCTGTGAATCCTACTTTTTTTGATGTCGCCTTCACGATGAAACCTATCTCCTGCTCCGAACATGTCTGTCCACAACTAGAGGAGCTATATACCTGGCAGCCATATATGAGACAAGCCCAAGCAGGAGATTATCGTTATGTTCTAGATGTAATGTACTTCTCTCTCGCCTTCATTTTGATATTCCAATTTTCTTTCTCTTCAGGTCGATGGAAATGGTTGGTCTGGCCGATTTAAACGACTCATTACTTCAAACTCGTTGATTTTTAAATCGACGATATATCCAGAATGGTGTGTCTACATATGGATGCTGGTGAAAAGGCACGCTAAAGGTAGTTACAGGTACATGGATAGAGTCCAGCCTTGGCTCCATTACGTTCCAGTACAAGTGGATCTATCCGATTTATATGATTCTTTCATATTCTTCCGTGGTGATGGTAACGGGGAGGGGTCACATGAAGACATCGGGAAAAAAATCGCTCTCGCAGGACGTGAATGGAGCTTGAAGTTTTGGAGGAAGGAGGACCTCACTGCATATTTCTTCAGGTAAGAGTATTTGAGCTTATCTCACCTTTTTGATCATTGACAAAAGATGCCCTTAGGTTGATTCTGGAGTATGTTCGGCTCATGAGTGAAGATAGGACTGCAATGTCATACACCTCAAATATTTGATGGGGATGTTGAACAGAACTCCATGGACGAGACCTATCACTCTTTGACTCCGCTGATTGCTAATAACTTTGAGCAGGATCGAGTTCATGTTTGACAGCACGCACACACGACACCA
>JAJOHK020000873.1:0-18434 GCA_022457215.2 Leucocoprinus gongylophorus
AGGTAGAAGCATGGTGGATGGACATGAGGTAGACACACTGTTGTAGCACGGACTACTTGTAAGTTATATAAAAAGAGGAGCAATACAGCGAGGGCTCCTTGTCGAGTTCTCTTGTAATCCCCCATTCGTTACTTGATAGCCTACTGAGAGCTTTGCTAGTTGTGAGATCATTTGTCCTTGAGTAACGAGTGGTTGCTACAACAGTTATTAGATTTTGAGAACTGATAGAAATTGTAGACAGTACAGACAAATACTTTTTATCTATCATAGATACTTATAAGGTTACAAATATGTTGGAAATTAATAACTGAAATTATTAAGACATGAAAACTGAAGCTTAGCTATAAGAGAACCTAATCTTTCTTTATTGATTTTTTATACTTGGTTAAGCAAGCTTCTTCAACTCCAATCTCTATATACTTTACAATGGACTTCCTAGTTTTACTACAGAACCTGTAGACTTTGTGACCATCAACTTCAAACTCTATGCTTATATCCAGTTCTTCTGGAAGATTCCTTAGATTATCATATATTATTCTATTATTACTATCAAATATATCTTGTCTTTTTAGATAATATTCTAGATAGATTTCTAACTATCTGCATGCTATCATTCTGATATTAGTTCAGCATTGTTCTATCAGATTGCAATAAATAGTAGAGTATTTAGTACATTAGCCATCTTCAGGAAATCTGATTTTGTTCTCTTAGATTTTTCTCAAGATGGATTGTATTTAATTACTAAATTCCACAATATATACTTGGGTTTTTCTGAAGATATAAAACTTTATATAACCCTGCAAACTTTATTCAGTTATTCTAATGTTTTCCCTCTTTCAACACTAGTTCTTTTATCTGCTACTTGTCTCCTCTCAACTCTACTTCTAGTTCTTTTACTACTATCTCTATCAAATCTTGAATCTATTCCTCCTTTATTAGTTTTTTTATTTTCATCATTATTTTCCATTTTTACTATCCAATCTGGTCTCCTACTTAATCTATCTACCTTTTTTATTTTTATTTCTAGTATATTTCAAAGTAGAATCAAATCTGGACATATAAAATACTCATCTCGTCTGTTTACAATCAAACTTCTATGTTTTCATAAAGTATTTTCTTATAGTCTTGTTAGACCTCAAATTTGTAATTGGTACTTTCTAATAAATATCTCCAGTTCTTAAGGCCTCTAATCACTGCTAATATTTCCTTGTTATAAATTTCATAATTCCTTTCTGTTTCATTCAACAACTTTGACAAGCATACTACTAGTCTCTATTTGCTATCTTTGTATTCCATTGGCAAAACTCCTTCCATTATATAATCTGATATATTAACTTCCAGAATATTGCCAGTTGAAACTTCTGAGATATGCTGGTACTTAAATACTTCTCTTAAGTGGTGCTAAAAAAGCCCTAGAGCTTTGTCTGTATTGATAGTGTTCATGGGGTGGTCATTTAGAGTAAGCATTATTCAAGAAATAAGAAAAGGAGAAGGAGGTTGAAATATTAGGTAGATGATCTATGACTATCAAACTAGAAATGCTTCAAGATCCTAAAAAGGAAGATTTTGTTCTACTGTTAGGGCTACTGGAGCAAAAATATAGCACTAGTACTTCAAACTCTAGAAAGATCTGAGTATTATTGGGAAATACACTAAAGACACCACTTATCTCCAGAAAAGTCTAAGAGAACAGAATGAGGTTTCCTGAAGTAGCAACTATTTTAAATACTCTAAGATATATTTCAATCTGGTGGAATAGTCCTAACCAAGCAGGAAATGATAGTATTCAGATAGTTAGGCACTTTAATGAAATATTATCTAAAAATGGCAATAATTATCTAATAACAACTGGGAGTATGAGATAGTCACCAAGGTACTAGTAGTAGTTGGAGATGAAGTGTGAGGATAGTACAGTTTGTGTAATAAACTTCATAGAATTGACACTAAATGATAGATGTGGTAATATAGTAGGATTCATGAACTTCATGAGTTTGGCAATAGACATCAGAGTTGGAAGTTCTCCTACAGACTTAATTATTACTTAGGGTAGGTTAGTATAACATATATAAACTAACAACTAGAGTATATAAAGTAAACTATTTTGTACTAGAAAATCTATTAAGTTTTCTTGTATTACTTAATATACAAGTATGCTTTTGGTCTAGCTTAGAGACTTAAGCATTACAAACACTGCCTTCTACTTGTCTTCCTTCTTATTTATATATTATTATAATATTATATACCCTCTGATATTTATGCTCTTCCAGTGTGAATAACACTTTATTTACAACTGCTATCAATCTAAGAACCAAAAGACTTTATATTCCTCATCAAGTCCATGGAGTTCAAATAACAACTCTTACAGTGGCTAACCACCCAGAGTATGCACAGCAGTAGAATATTATTAGACTGTCACTTTCATATTTAAGAATGTAGCTACTATATATTGTTCTCTAGTCTGATGATCAACTTAAACTATGCTATACTTGTATCTTTCTGTCTAAACTTCTGATATCTGAAATTATGACCATACAACATATAGGCTAGGCACAATATCATTTATTGAAGCCAAGGTTGTCTTATCTGTGTAGTATTGTTTCTAGCTCTTTCTTACAACTCAGCTTGCTAAGTCTCTCTTCTGCTCTATCTTCTATGCTGTTATTGTGGATAACCAAGCAAATACAATTCATCTCTAATATATAGCCACATTGTGAATCTTTTTTATTCCTATGTTTTCTACAATGTCCAATATTAAAAGTAAAGGATAATTGCTCTTTACAGTCTATTCATTCAGGTATATATAGCACTGTATCATAAGCTTCTTCTTATCTTTCTTTCCTATAAAGAACACTGATGCTGTCTGAAATAACTTGGAGAGTTTAATATACCTCTTGTGTAGCTACTTTTGTATGAACTCCTTAAAGTTTTCTCTCTTGTCCCAAAATAAGGAATAGATCTCTTTTCTTGGTAAAAATTTCTCTTTCAATTTAATCACATGATCCCACATTTTTCTGGTGGCCATTCATTTACTTTCTTTCTTTCTAAAGACTCAAATCTACTTATAAGACTATTCTGACACTGGTTCTTTTCATATCTTACCATTTCTTTTTTCTTGTTCCAAATCTTTCATTCTTTTACTACCAGTTTCACTTCCATTATATTATTCATCTTCTGTTTCTGAGTAATTTCTTCTCTATTTCTTTTATTCATTTTCCCTACTCATTCTTTGTCTCTTCTTTCTTTTGCTTTTTCTACCTCAATTTTTTCTGTACTGGCCTCCACTGCTTACCATACTCTTCTGTACATTTCTTCATCTTTATCTCTTTTGTTTTCCAATCAATTTCAGAGTTGTGATGTGCAAGTCATAGCATACCCAAGACAATTTTCCAATTTTGTCCTCTTATTATATAAATCTCTGTTCTCTTTTTATATATCTTATAAAATATATTTATTTCTACTGTATTTTTCATTGGCCACTTCTTGTTAAGTGTACTGTCTGTATTTCTCACATATATATGTCTTTATTTTCTCTACTTTCTAGTGAATTGTGAGTTTATGATAAGACCTATAGTACCAGAGTTTCTTAATGTTTGAGCTCTGGAAGGTATAACAATAGAAAGTGAGAAGAAGGCATTTGATATCTGCTATGTGGATTGGCCAGAAAAGCAAGAGGAGTCAGTAGCAAAAGCTGTACTAAAAAGAATCAAGCAAAAAAGAGATGTTTACTAGGGTATAACAAAAACTATATAATATTAGTTCTTAACTATGTGCTAAAGAATTCAAATATGATGTTATCAGTATTAGAAACTTGTAAATAAGATAGAAACAAGAATGTAATAAGAGAGTGGAATATATAAAATCTCTGAAAAAGTACTCATAAACACAAAAAGATATAGTTAGAAAGGATGCCAAAGGGATAGACAAAGAAAACCCACTCATGAATGTGTTCTCTTGCTAACACACTTCTAAACAGTGAGTCTTACACTATATAACAAGTTTCTTTGGAAAATCTAGTGAATAGACTACATAGTTTCTTAAGAGCTTATACTTTAAAAACATCTCTCAAGTCAAACCTTATGACTGATGATACTAACTAATACATACCTTACTAGCCTTTTCTAGACTGCTAGAACTCTCCAAAACTTGTCTAAAAGCAATAGCTTGGTATTAATGATGCAAACTTGAGAAATAGTGATTAAACTGTTTATAAGTGGAGATTATTAGATAGGGTTCTCTTTTTGTCTCTTCTCTACTTGTAACTTATATATTAGTCTAAAAATACAAAGAATAGAAACTGAATAAATAAAAAACATGTCTAGAATCTTGGAAGCACATGGTTCTCTCTTGATTCATAGCCTGACCTGACACCAGCCTAATAACTTTTTCCTGCTTGTAAGTAATAACTTCTTTCTTTTCTAGCATTTCTACCAGCTATTTTTACTCACAAGTCTCTTCTTAGCTTATTCTGCTTCTAAATGCTTGTATCCATATCTTGATTTGTATCCCAGATGCCTGTGCAGGTTCTAACTGTGCTTATGAGCACTTTTTCTTTGTAGCTAGTCTTTTATAAGTCTTATGGCATTTTTTGTTCTTAAAGATCCCATATATGAGATCTAGTTTGTCTGATAGCTATCATATCATCTCTCAAGTAGATAATGACTTGAGAGAATCTGAGATGTCATCTAAGAGTACAAATTCTTCTTCTTTTTAACATTTTAAAAAAGACCTTAAGTGCTTAAAAAACCTATAAGAGTATATTCTTTTGCTAAAAAGTATTTTCTAGTATAATAACATGAAAGCTCCAATGTTTATCTACAAAATTTGCATGTATTATGAAATGGTCCAAAAGCAATAGTTTACTCTTGTTCTGAGGTAAGGTCTATATTTATGATATTCTAGATCTTTACCACCATATTATCTCCCTCTATTATGATTCAAAAATAGCAGAATATACAAGATATTGAAAAATCTTAGAGCTGGTATCATAAAACTACTAGTGGTTGCAAATGCCAAGATATATTAGTTAGTATATTAGCATCTGTAACCTTTGTATGAGGACCAAACCCATTTTACATCTGTCAATTAGAAAACTATATCTTTTTTCTGTTTTAAATACAAGGTGAAAAATAATTGGCATAAACTTTATTATAGAGTTTTCAGAGTCCACATAGTTTGATACAATAATAATCACAATAGACTTAGTGTCCAAGACAGTGCATTTCATCCTAACTCATACTATAGTAAGTATAGAAGAAATGGCCAGACTTTTTCTATACTATATATGAAAGCTTCATGGTCTTCCTATACAAGTTGTCTCTGATTATAGGCCTTAATTTATAGTGCTCTTTATGAAAAACTATACTACTTACTTAGGATAAATGCTACTTCCTCTACCACTTGGTATCCATAAACTAACAGAAAAACTGAACAGGTCAATCAAGAGCTTGACCAGTATCTTTAGCTTTTTATAAACAAACAATAAGACAACTGGTACAATATTCTTTCTCTAGCTAAATTCCAGCACAACAATCATGCTTATTTGTTTATCCAGCAGAATTATAATAAAAGACTCAGTATTAAGTCAATAAAAGAATCTTATATTGGATTAACACAAGAGAACTTGATAGAATTCCTAGTACAAAGTGTTTATCTTATATATGTTAGCTAGTAGTTTATATGAGACTAATACTAACTTACTCTCAAGGCCATACATTATCCATAAGATCAATATATGATAAACATATTACCATTATTCTAAAACTATGTATATTCTTCTATGTACTATATGACTATGTAATTATAACTAATGTATAACTGATATATAACATATTGTCACAAGTGTGACAGTTGTGACAATCACATATGATATCATACTTTTTTAATTTTTTATATTTAGGTCAACAATTTATTATATGGGGCACAATGGTAGTCCATGCCTACAAGAGGAATTATGTATAGAGTATCAATACTCTAACCTTTTTATGTAGTTACCCAATACAAAGAACTACTAAGGAATTGAACCCATAACCTCAAGTAGGTTTGAAATAGGCATAATACACATAGATGGGGGCTCTTCCACTATGCCATCTCTTCCTCCAATATGATATTATACTATAGCTTTAATCTTAGGTTCAAAATAAGAAAATAAATAAAATAAAAAATAAAAATGAGAAATAAAAATAAAATAAGTAAGATCTATTGTCTTTAATTTCAACAAGCAGCTTCTCTTTCTTCTTAACACTGAATGTCTCCTACAGATGGGTTTTGAGCTTTATTGAATGAAGTCAAGATTTGAAAGAGTAATATAGTTTATGAAATGAATAAAGTTTATATTAGAAGAAATCAAGGTTGCTATTTGTAAATCTTGAAAGAACATGACCAGATACTACAACAGATACTAAACACCTATTCTTGTCTTTAATCCTAGTGATAAGATATATCTGGACTTCATAAATATTTACATCATTTAAACTCTTGTATACTGTAGTTTATATAGATAGCTGACTTTGAACAGATTAAGTTTTGGTTAGTCTCTTGTTTTGAGTTATAACAATCTTGAGAAAGAATGGATGTAAGAAAACTTGCTTCTTTAACCCCAATACTATTATTTAGGTCCATGGGATTTCTTACCTCTTATTAAATACTGCTAGTTAAAACTTATGGCATTTACATCCTTGAATTTTGATACTATCAAATCCTATAGTATTTATTTCTATAACTCTGCCACTTTTTGCTACTTCCCACAAAGTTTGAACTTAACTACTATCATTACTATTTCCTATCTATTGTCTTTCCTTTCCAGACTGATATTTCCAATATTTCTATTAGAAATACTCCTGATTATGCTATTTTCATTATTTCTTATTATAAGCTGATTTAGAAGATTAAAATATACTTCATAGCTATATAAGATATCTGTTGCCTTCAGAAACTTTACTCTGTTCTCTTAGATTTTTTTAGAGGTAAGTAGTGTAATTATAGTATATTGTGTCAATGAATCTTAAGAAAAACTTAAGATTGTGGAAGTCTACAAAACTCTGTAGACTTTTCTAGTTGCTAGTTGCCTTAACAACTACTATGTTATAACTTAAGACTCAGTAATAGGTTAAAAGAAGAATCTTGTATAGAGTTTACACAAGAGAACTCAATAGAGTTCCAAGTACAAAAGTGTCTATCTTATATATGCTAGACTACTAGTCTATGCTACACTAACCTTAGCCTACCCTAAAAACCATATATATTATGTACCATTAATATGTAGAATAACATTATTATTCTAGAATTTTCTATATTCTTTCATAACATGTGATTGTGTAACTGTGACTTGTGACAACATCATGTGATATGTGACCCAATATATAATAGTTTGTAATAGTCATACTAAATTCTAATTCTAAGTATGAAAATAAAATAAATAAAAATAAATAGCATCACTTCTTTCTCTTACTACTATCTTGTATGGTAGTGTTGCATCCAATAGAGAACTAGCAAATATATTAAATTCTTTTACTTTTCAGTCTCAACTATAGTATCATTCTTATTCAAACAATAATATTTAATTATAAACACTGAAGATAATATCCACAAAGAGGTTGTTAAAGAAGCCAATCTATTTTATCTAATAACAGCAGTCAAAGAGAAATATCCATTGAATCTCAAGCATTGTCTATAGTGTCACAAACTTCATTCAGCTTGTATCTCTACAACCAGTGAACTTATTTTCACAAACTAAGTTGTGTTATAAAGCTCCAAATGAGAGCTATCTACATATATGTGGGATGTACAAAAGTGGCAACAAACAACCGAGATATCAGATCATCAGTAACTGTAGAATCTTCATTTGCTAATATCTTATGAATGACTGGACAGATTTGCATAATCAAACTTGTATTGAAAAGTGCTCATCAAACTGTTTCCAATAATATATAGTATATTACATAGCAATGAGTATTCATAGAGATACAAGCATATTAATATAGTAATATAATTAGTTATCTTCTAAAATCAGCCTGATAGCTACTATGACAGATGACAGCTCCTATCAGGTACAAGTTTTAATCATGTGATGGCAACAGCTTGCACATAGACCATTACTCTTTCCTATATACTTTTATGTCTGAAAATTAGACCTCAGACTTAACAAGATCAATTTATATCAATTTATATCAATTATTCCTGTTGATACTACTCATCACCTATTATTATTATCTCCTTATACTGAACCTCTGAAATACTATTAAGCTCAAGCATCACAACCAGTGAGTAGCTCATTTGTGATATATAAATTATGTAGAATAAGTGAAAGCCTAGTCTAATAATTTATCATGGACTAAATAATATAAGTTAGGGAAATAGCTAACCCTATATCAGAACAATGTTTTTTTAAATATGTCAAGCATTCCTGCTCTTTTGTCTCAAAACAACAATATCTCAACTCCTGATATGGAATGACTGATAGTTTCAAATTAGGATAACTAACTAGCTAACTTACTATTGTAGAATAGTAACTTTATTCCAATTTTCTTATTGATGAATTCTTAATGGATAATACAAAGAATATTATCTATTCTCTACTTAGAATGGCCTTATTCATCAAACAGAAACCATTAGATAATAGATTAGATAAAGACATTCCTTAGATTATAAAGTTTATGTCAAGATTAAAGATTATAGACTTAGTTTATTCTTATTTCCTTTTCTCATTTTATTTTCTTTTCAATTATTTTACATTTTCTATTTCTAGAACTCTGGGATTAGGGTTAGAAGTGATCAGTCACACTGTCACATCAGTCATATCTGATAGTATGGTCACAACATTGATCATGAGACTTAAGAGAAAGAAGTAGAAGGTTCTGGAACAAAGTAATATTATACAACATAGATGCCACATGTTGACCTCATACTTTACACATGGTCATTTAGAATAGGGTGCACAGTAGCTAGCATAGACCATCTGTAGAAGTATATAAGATAGACTATTTTGTAAAGAGCTCTCTATCAAGTTCTCTTGTGTTTACTCTAATACAAGAGTGTGTTCTTTTATCCAATACTAAGGATTTAAGATCATAACAGTTTAGTTTTGTAGCCTGAGAATTTATCAACACTATTGATAAATCTGGTTGGAATAAACTAACTATTAACAACAAGGAAATAACTTTTAGACAATATATTTTCTTAATTTAATAAAAAACTAGCAAAAATTTCAAATCTAGGCAAATGTAAACAGATAGATATTTTGAGAAATTTTTCTCACATTCTTCTTAGGCTAAACAAAAGTATCTTGGAAAAATTGAAATACTTCAAAAAAACTCAATTATTGGATACTAACAACTAATCAGTTTGATTCATGCTTCTCTCTCTCATACCACCATCTTGTATAGTAGTACTTAATAGAGAAATTGCAAATTTTAACACTTCTTCTTTGTCTTCAGCTATGTCTAGCTCTCATGAGTCCAATGCCATCTCTGAGAACATCCAAATAGGTGCTCTTAGAAGTGGAACCACTGTATCTAGCATGAATTCATCAAGAGAATCATCTATGATATCCAAAGCCTCTTTTGTGGAGTATTCTGCTTGTATGGAAGCTTAGAGTTGTTGTAGCAACCACTTGCTGGAACGGCACTCGTAGTTTGCTTACTTCAGCAAAGCTCTCAGTAGGCTATCTAGTAGTGGGAATTACAAGAGAACTTGACAAGGAGCCCTCGCTGCATTGCTTCTCTATTTTTATAAATTACATGTGGTCTGTGCTACAACAATATTAACCTGCCCTTATGTCCTATTACTTATCCATATGTGTTTTTCTTAAGGCCACCATGCTTCCTACATGTGCTCTAATGTCATACTCTTAATTTCTGCTATATATGTGCACACCATGAGGAACCATAGTCTCTTGACATTATCCCTAACCCTAACTCCTTCTAGACTCTTCCCGATTCTTCTAGACTATTCTAGCCTCTGTCACATGACTTCCAGGTTACGTGCTCTCCATCTGTTGTAGACTAATAATTACTACTATCCTATATCTGTCCTAACCCTAACCATATCTAAAGTCTGTCCATACTCTCGTCTTATAACAAGAGTGCTAACCCCAACTAGGCTAACCAGACTGAGGATGAGCTTTTCAGACTTTTATATATAATGCCCTTGGGAGGGCATTCCAATACCAATGGTCAGGCTTCCAATTTAGACAACATGCCCTTGCCTCATACAAGCTACACTCAAACCTTACCACCTCTAGCATCCATTATTAATAACAGAGTTTCAACTTTACCTTACAAACTTTGTCAACTGAGCAATCCTAAGTCTTAGAATGGCCACACTAACCCCATTTCTATGTTTGGTCAAATATCTTCCCAGAAGATTAATATTAATAATATCAAAATTTTGCTCTCCTGCATCACTGACTTTATTGGTAACAGAGAATTGAAGAATAATAGAGAGAAAGATATTCCTTTCCTCAAAGGCTTTAGTCAGATTGCTTTCAACTTTGTCTCTGCTATTTTCAAGGGTGGATAGGACTAGCTTAACACAGACACTAACAACAAATCTTTCTGAGAACTTATCAAAGATGAGTTCACTACCAAAGTTCCTTCTCTAAATAAAGGAAAAAAGGCTAACCCAGTCTCTCCTACCAAACCAGACAACTTCTCTAAACTCTCTCCTCCCTAACTTCCTCTGAGACCTTCAAAGAAAGTTCTGGAAAAGTCTAGGTTCCATGGTAAGAACGCATCCAGCAAGAATCAAAAGGCCATAGAAAATAACAAACCTTTATATGCACAAGTCTCTTCAAAGAATATCAATAAAATCATGAAGAACTTTTCTGAGCTTTCAAACAAGAAAATTGAGAAAATTAACAAGACAATATTTGGCAAAGTGGACAAACTAAGGCCCAGAATAAACATGACAACTAAGAGCCCATCAAGAAAACAGATAATCATCCCCATGAGTATAGATAATGCAAACAAGTTCATGTTGGCATCCAGCAAACATGTAGCAAATCTTAATTGCTCTTTAAGAAATCCCAAGACTGATCTCATGGTTAACTTTATTCACAATGATCATCGAGGCCTTATCGTCACATCTAATAGAGTCACATTCTGGTTGGAGATAAGCATTATCAGTAAATATATCAAGAACTGTAACAACATCAATGTAAATGACATCCAGGATATATACCTTCCTTAATTTAAGTTATACCTCAAAATTCTCGGTATTCTCTATGTCATGGAAGGCACTAATGTGCCTATCAACTCTGACATCATGGAATTGTTTATCAAAACATTGCACATTTTTGACAATATAAATATTGCTTCCAGATTCTACATTATCAAGGTCTCCTCTAAGTCTGACATGGCTATTGTATGGATAGATATATGGGACTCACAAAACAGTTTAACAGCAAAGAACCTCATTAACTGATGCTTTAATGTCAGCAGATTCATTGCTACCATCAGAGATACCAATATGAACCCTAGTATTCCCCTAGTGCAAAAACTGCTGGAAGTGGGGTCACACTATCTTTGCTTGCCACATTCAAGATGTGAAATTCTTGAAGTGCAATGGCCCACACAAAGCCAAATACCACTGACACTTCACCTGGTACTACAAGGCTAATTTCAAGACCAATCCCTCTTGTCTTAAAACCAAACAGGACAAACCATGCCCTCACTCCTTCAAGTACATTAATTGCAAGGGCAACCACCAAGCTGACTCCAATGCTTGTCCTTTCTGGTGTCACTGCTTCAACAAAGAATAGCATGCTAAGAAATACCAGGAAATCAGAGAGTTTAGAGCTCATTTAATTCACTTAACTGTGAGTGGTAACAAGCAATAATTATCAACAATATCAAGATTTTCTTGCAGAACATGTGGAAGAACAATCTTATTGTCAAATAAATCCTGGAAACCTGTTTCAAGTTCAATGTATTGTTTATTCAAGAACCCTCCTAGTTTATCATTCATTTCATTCCAAGCTCAAAAAGTAGAGAAGGTGAAGAACTTGTTGGAGTCTCTAACCACCCTAACTAGCTTGTGTTTGCTAACAAGTCACCAAATATCTATAACTACCCAAGGGTTATCACTTACATAAATATCAGACTATCTTCCCTTTGCTTTTTTTTTTGCAAGGACATTTTCTCTTATAGGAATATTTTGATTGTTTCCTTCTTCATTAACAACAATTCTTTCTTTTTGATTAATATTTATTCAGACTCTTCATAATCAGCCTTAAAGTATCTCAAGAATACTGAGGTTGACATTCCCAATGTTCTCATTATGGCAGGTGACTTTAATATCAGAGACAGTTTTTAGGACCCATTGTATCCTTACTATTCTTCTCATAGTGACTTACTTTTAGACATTACAGACACTCTTTTTGTCAAGATCACAAGAAGTAGACTTAGTTTTTTTCTTATTTTCTTATTCTTATTTTCTTTTTCTTTTTGATTTATTTTTATTTTTCCATTTTTAGGACTTAGGGTTAGGGTTAGTAACAACATCACTCAGTTACACATCAGTCACATCAGATAACATGGTAACAGTCACAAGTCACAAGATGCATAGAAGAATGTAGAATATTCTGAAAGAGATGATGTTATAACATGTATGAAACACAGGTTGACCTTAAGGCATATATATGGTCATTTAGAGTAGGCTAGAAATAGCTTGCACAGACTATTAGAAATTAGTATATAAGATAGACAATCTTGTGCAGAGTTCTCTATCAAGTTCTCTTATGTTTTACTTTAATACAAGAATTTTGTTCTTTTATCCAACTCTAAGGATTTAAGTTCATAATACTTTTGCTAGGACTATTATATCCTACTAACCCTATTCCTACTAGATTTTTGGATAATGACCAGAGTTTGAAACCAGTCATCGACCTCATTTATCTATTCAGAGTAGAGGTTATCATCAGATCATGCCCATCTTACTGTCACTATTCTGATTGAAGAACAACACATCAACAATCATAGATGCTCTATTATCAAAGATAGCAAGGAAGAAAAGTCATTCATCAAAGACTTAATTAAAGACATCTTATCCATTGATACTTACAATCTATCTAACACCAAATCTGTGGAGAATATCATTGATTCATTTGCTAGTGCTATTGAAAGAGCTTGAGATAAGAATTCTAAAATCATCAATATCTTAAGACACTTGAAGAGCTGGTGGAATACAAGTTGCAGCAGAGACTTAGAGAAATACAGGACAATTAGAAGCTTGGCTGATTGGAAACAATTCAAAAAAACAGTTAAGTGCACTAAATGATTGTTCTTTGACCAGAAGATCCAGGAAATATCAAACAAGGCAAGAGGACCCTGGAAGCTTATGAATTGGGTCAGGAAAAAAAACCTCCCAGTGGCTGAAGCCATCAAGTACAACAATTGACTGTGCCTAGAAATCAACAATCTTTGGTATGCCCTCCACTTTACTTTTAACCTAGCACAAGATTGTAATGTTGACTTTGAGATTCTTGAAGAGATTCCTAACAAATCTCTAGAAGAATGGCCTTCTTTCTTGAGAGAAGAGTTCTTAAAGGCTATTATCAAATGTAACAACTCATCTGCTCCTGGACCTGATAAACTTTCATGGGGCCATTTCAAGTGCATCATCAACAATGAAGCTTGTCTTGGTAAAATCATAAATATCACTAATGTATGCTTTGAGCTAGAATCCTGGCTGTCACATTTCAAATTATCTATGACAATCATTATTCCTAAACCTAACAAGGAATATTATAACTCTCACAAGTCTTTCCAACCCATTGTTCTCCTTAACATGTTAGGAAAACTCATTGAGAAAGTTATCAGCAAGCACCTTCAATTCCAACTAATTTCCAATGACTTTATTCATCTTTGCTAATTGAGAGATCTCAAGCAAAGATCTATCTCAGATGCTGGCATAGCCCTCACCTACTTTATCTGCTCAGGATAGACTAGAAACAACACAACAAGTATGCTGGCATTTGACATCACCCAGTTTTTCCCATCCCTTAACCATTGGCTTCTCCTGCTTATTCTGAAAAATGCTGGATACCACTTCAAAGTTGTTCAATTCATTTCTAATTATCTAGTAAGTAGGAAAACACAGTACAGTTGGAACAATTTTTCTTCCTCTTTTTTTCAATGTTAACATTGGTATGGGGCAAGGCTCAGCCCTCTCTCCCATCTTATCAGCCTTATATATTTTGCCTGTTTTTCATATTCTTGAAAATCAGTTAAAAAATCTAAAAATTCCAGTTTCTATTCTTTATTTTGTTGATAATGGTTTATTCATTACTCAGAGTAAATCTTTGACAGTTTCAAACTCTATTCTCTTTTGTAGCTATAATATTGTTTCTTCTATTCTAGATAATTTTGGACTGGTACTAGAACATAGCAAGACAAAAGTCTTCTATTTCTCCAGAGCTCAGGGTGTTTTCAATCCTTCTCCTCTTAGCCTATTGGACATTGGTGGTCTGATTTTGAAGCCTGAAAAAATCTGGAAATATCTCAGCTTCATCTTTGAAAGAAAATTATTGTTTTATCAATATATTAACTTTTATACCAATAAAGCAATTTTGATGGTCAAGTGTATAAAAGTTTTCAGAAACTCTACCAGAGGCCTTATCCCTCTTCAGAAACACCTTCTTTATAGAAGCTGTATTCTTCCCATCACTATTTATGGCTATCTACTTTGGTTTTACAATAGGGCCCCTTTGTTATATCTGCTTAGAATTCTTAACCAAATGCAATGAAGAGCTACTATTTGGATTCTAGACATATTTTGTACCTCTCCATTATTTGGGGTTGAAGTCATCATAGACCTCATTTCCATTAATCTATACCTCCACAAACTAAGTGGCTGAGCTCAACTAAGAGCACACTCACTCCCTTACAACCACATTTTGTAATCTCTTCTGGAGTCAAGACCTTCTGATGATCTTAATCAATATTTTTTCTCCCTTAACTCTCTGACCTGTTATCAAAGGGAAAATATCAAGGGATCTATTATCAATATGGACAATAGATTTAACAAAGTATTTCCTTCCTTTGACTCTTTAAATATAGAAATTTCTCCTGGTTCTTATCTTATTGATGTATTTCCTAATTGTTTTCCTTTTCATTCTTACTTCAAATGCAATGACTATAATCTTATAGATCATGCCAATCAGCTCAACAACATCACTATTTGTCAGGTGCGGTTCACACCAGGGTGGAAGTCTGCAGAATGGACTTGGAGATGAGCAGACTTGTGGAATGACCTTGGCTTCAGCTTATGTGCTGCGCCATCTGTCTGCCGTGTGGTCACAACTTCAGATGAAGGAGAGAAAGTCCAAGTGGAAGTGAGTACTGATTGGTGTGTTGCCATTGAACACCAGAGATTGAGTTCAATAAGAGGTTATCTTCGTCAATTATCAGACTAGCAAATTACAATGTAACTACTAGTCTTATATACAAACTGATAGTATAAGAGATGCTTGGAGTTTCAGTGGTAAAACTTCTATTACCCCAAGTGGAAGTTTCAGTGTTGAGATACTGACAGGATTAACTCCATCATGGAAGACCAAGTTGAATAGGAGTATCTCTGTCATGGGAGACGGAATACCCAGAGGGTTGCAACACTGCCATAAGATGTGTTGTAAGAAAGATGGCCACTGTGGAAGGCAGACTTGTATGATTTGGGGGTGGTTTCACCACAGGGACGTTATTTCCAGACAGATGGACTTGCATATGACAGTATTCCCTCCTTAGAACTGAGCCTTCAAAGTCCTATTAGGTTTATCTGAGAATCCCATGATGGTACCTAGGTCAACAATACATAAACGGAAAAGAGAGTTTTTTTGCTCTTGTTTCTATATTATCATGTCTTCCCCCACCCACTCCAACCTTTCCCAGAATGACACTGAAATGTTAGAGGAGCAGCTCTGGGAGATGCAACGACGGCATGAGGAGGAGCAGAGGTCCCTCCTTCAACTACAAGAGGCAGTGGAAGCCTGTCATGCAGAGTGTGCTGCTCAGAAAGCCAGGAAAGAAGTGGAGGCCAAGGCCAAGGAAGAGGCCAAGAGGCAGAGAGTTGTGGAGGAAGAGGAGAGGAAAAGGAGGACGAGGGAGTACCTCCAGCGACTCTGCGACGAGGTGCTAGAGGAAGAGGCCACCCTATTGGAGGGGGCTGAAGGATCCCAGATCATGGGGTCCAAGTGCAAGGAGGTCACTGCAGGAGATGAGGAGGAGCAATGGCCCTCCAAGAAGGCTAGAGAAAAGCAACCAGGGAAGTACCACAGAGGTGCCACAGTCAAGATGGGGGTTCTAACTCCTGTGAGAGGTGTGTGTGTGCTGGGCAGGATTGTCTGGTACACCTCTCAAGGTGAGTAATTAATTATTATACTTATCATTATTTTTTAATAATTTTCCTTTTCATAGTCGCTCCCTTGCCTGTGCCAGGTGCATCGCACTCAAGCAGCGGTGTGTACCCCATACCAATACCAACACCCCGGCCATGATCTCCACTTATGGTGGGGTTCTAAGTGCCATTGAAAAAGCACTCTGGGAGCTTGTGGAGAAGTACTGAGAAGTCGGGAAGTCCCTCCAGAACTTGGTAGAGGGCCAGAAGAGGAATATGGACCAATTGGAGAGGATTGGGGCTGCGATGGAACAGAGATGAGGCTCGGAAGAAGAGAGCAGAAACAGAGATGAAGAGGAGGGGTCCGAGGATGGCCCCAGAGAAAGTCAGGAGGGGGGGACTCTGTTATCCGCCTCCTGTTAGTATAGTGGTTTTGTCTTTTCTATGTAATAGAATTTATTTTTTCTATGAATTAAATGTGTGAGTAAGACAAGACAAGAATTAGAATGAAAAGAAGTTTGAAGTTTGAAAAGAAAACCCCGAAAAGTGCATGGAAGCTGAGGGTTAATGAGAATAAGCAGACAGAATATACTAGAAATTAATGAAGGAAAATAATCCCCATTAGAAAAGCACAGAGACAGAGAACAAATACAACAGCATGATCAGGACAATGGGAGAGGACCGGGCTTGGCAGGATATACGATATGGAAATCGGATACCAAGTCAACAGCATGAGAGAGTTCAGATGCAGGGATCCATTCTGATTCGTCTCCAGTATCTTCATACTCTAGCTAGATCACCTTGTACAGGAGTTTGCATGCCCGTTAGCAATCAATTTTAGAATCCACTATCCAAGAAATTTCATATTCGTGTTCCCTGTCAATTATGACTGGAGCGGGAGCCAGCTGTATTCTCTTGGAGAAAGTGTTGGATATGGTGGGTTCAAGCATGGACACATGGAAGACTGGATGAACAGAGCACATAGACTCTGGAAGATGGAGAGTGAACAATAGAGTACTAGGCTGGGCAATGATTTTGTAGGATCCGAGATATTTTTCGGAGAGTTTCTTTGAAGGTCGAGTAGTTTGGAAGAACTGAGCCTTGACAAAGACTTTGTCACCTACTTTAAAATCAGGAGCGGGGGAATGTCGCGCATCAGTGGATTCCTGGTAGCGCTGTTGGGCCATGGAGATTTCAGCTTTGAGGGTACTCTGTAATTCATCGAGATCTATGGCAAAGTCACAGGCTCTGGAGGAAGCAATATCATGTTCGGGGTGAACAGTGATGTTCAGATGATATCCCTTATTAGCAAAGAAAGGAGAAACACCAGTAGTTGTGCTCGGAGCATTATTGTAAGCAAACTCCATGAGAGGTAGGAGTTTGGACCAGTTGTCTTGCTGGTAGTTACAATATATATGGAGGTATTGCTCGAGCGTCTGATTCATGTGTTCAGTTTGTCCATCACCTTCAGGGTGGTAACCTGAAGTGAAATGAAGCTGCATGTCAAGAGTAGTACCTAAGAATCAAAAGAAGTTTGACACAAACTCCGAGCCTCTGTTGGAGGTGACATGGGAAGGAACGCTGTGTTTGGAGAACACATGAAGAACAAACAGATGTGCTAAGTCCACAGACGTAATGGTGTCATGGGCAGGGATAAAGATTGTCTGCTTGGTGAGCTGGTCAACTATGACCAAGATAGTATCAAACCCAGAGGATGATAGAAGTTTGTCGATGAAGTCCATAGAAATGGAGTTTCATAGTCATTCAGGGATAGGGAGTTGTTTGAAGGATCCGTAGGGCTTGTGACATTGTGGCTTGGATCGCATACAAGTGACACAGGACTTGCAGAATTGTTGTACATCAGCATGGAGGCTGGGCCAGGAGTATCTGTGACAGACTAATTCCAGTGTTTTGTTTTGACCAAAATGTCCGGCAAGGATGTGATCATGATTGTACTAGAGAATGCATGTGCAGAGGTTACCAGCAGATGGTATATAAATTCTGTTGTCGAGGAGGAGTAGACCATTTGGGTCCATGGACCACTGGCCATCTGCGGAGATATGTTTTATAGCAATTGGGTCACCAGGGAGAGCTGATAGAATGTCTTA
>JAJOHK020000874.1:0-18397 GCA_022457215.2 Leucocoprinus gongylophorus
TACGTGAGTTGACCTCAACCATCATGTCACAGGCTTCTCAGCTTGATATACATTGACTCATTGACTTTGCGGCATCCGTCTCCTTCCAAAGATGGTGAAGATCAAGGACTAAGAAACATCATTGGCACGAGATATGGCGGCCTCACCAGTTTGCTGTCTAGGACAAGGCTCACCCTGGTTTTTAGGTGAGAAATCCCAGACATTGAAACTCGTTAACCAATCATGTCCTCAGCGCTGTTACGAAGCCTCACAGTGCAGTGTTCAGAAAGTGAGGTTTATTGAGTAGTGACAGTCACTCTCTAAACACCACTTCATGTTACGAAGCTCCCAGGGACCATTGTTCGGAAAAGCGAGGTTTATTAGTGACCAGACTGAGACTAAGGAAGTAAGTACCCTTGTAGCGCTACTAGACTCACATGTCTACTTCGATCGCAAACTTCTCTACAACCACCATGTCACCAAAATGGCAGTGAAGGCTGAGAATGGTGTTGCATGCATCTCAATGCTAGCAAATACTGTCCAGGGCCTATCACACTATCACCTCCATCTTTTTTCTACCATACATGCATTTTCCCTATTATTACCTATGCTAGTGCTGCCTGGTGGACAGGCGAATAGAAACATATTCAAATACTAAATAAAGTCTAAAATAGAGCACTCTGCCTAATATGTGTAGCCTTCTGTACTGCCCCTACTCATGCATTAGAACTAGAAGCATATATTTCTTCTCTCAGCCTATATTTGGACTCTCTTACCAGACATATTGCCATTTGTTTTAACAAACTTAGTACTAATAATCCTATCCTCCAATAACTATCTGACAACTGGCATAATGAACAAAGCTTCTCAAATCCTTCTCCTCTTCCTACTGAACACAACTGCAGGTCCAAACCAACATAACTATAAAAAACAGCTATATTTACCTCTCTAGCCCATGAATGCATCTTTTCTTTCCTTCTTCCTCCATAGCAAAAAACATAGCTAGATTATGGAAAATACTTCACAATTTACTAATCTACTGCTGATAAATACAAAGTAGTGGCTTGCCACAACAGATTTGTCAACCAAGCACAATACCACCTAAAAACACTCCTTACTTACTCAGATGGTTCTAAATCTCCTTTCTCAGCTGATTCTGCTGAGTCAGATCAGCAGTAGCAGGATACTACTAGAGAAGAGAAGTCTACCACTGAAAACTTGGCCTTGGAGGCTCAGCTGAAGTTTATAATGCAGAGCTTGCAGAACTTGTAACTGGACTATCGGAATCTATCTTCTTTGCAAATCAACATTCTGAAGTCTACTATATTTAATTATATGCCAACAATATTTTAGCTATATTTATAGTCTCAAACCCTAAGCCCTGACAAGGTCAGCTTATAACATATATTTTCTACCAAAAGACTCTCAAATGGCTTGACTTCTCACCACACCACTATCTCTCTATTTTCTGGTCTCCTAGCTATACTAAAATCAGAGAAAATAAAAAAAGCTGATAAACTAGTCAAAGAAGCTGCAAAACTCTAGAGCTAATTTAATACTACAACCACTTTGACAAGCTATTGAGCACATGAATATATACTTACCAAATAGAAATAGATATGGAGAAATTGATCTCAAAATAGATGGTATGTCCCTGAAAACTACATCTTCCCATCTCTTCAACCTACTCTCTATTTTAGAGTCTTGTACAATTAAAGAGAAATCTTTGGCTATCTTATTCAATGCAGGATAGATCATAGCTACTTTGGAGACTACTACTAATCTGTAGTTCTCTCAGAAATTATATCTTGCTCTTGTAGAGAAGAAATACAAACATGTAAGCACATTATTGACACATGCTCTCAATATAAGAACCACCACCAAATCTTCTGCAATGTCTCAACCTCCATATATATGCCAGATATTCTTGGAACAAAACAAGATATAGCTATTCTAAGCAAATCTCTTGAGAGATCAGGTATATTCACCAAGAATGGGACAAGTCCACCCAGATAAAAGCTACCTACCATTGAAGATCTTCTAGCTGCTGAACATGACACAAAAGATCTTGAGGATGACTAAGAATAGTCTTAGAACTAATACACTACATCAAGTCACAATTACCACCCCTTCACTGTGTCTTTGTACTCTTTCTCATATTTTTCTTCTATTTTATATCTATCATTCACTACTATTAGCCTATGCTCATTTCCACAGCCAACATTACTAACCTGACCTACTCTAACATTCTTCTTAACCAGACATCTTCACATCTTACTTCTGAACTATTATTTGATTTTATCTTATAAATATAGATACTATTTTACTAGGAGAGTATAATTACTTCAAATGCTTACTATATCTTAACACTAGTTTGCTTCTTATAGTATAGAAAATAGGAATAAACAACAACAACTACTAGATCCACATGATCTGTATTATGAAGCTCTTTCCACTAGAACATGTGCAAGTGTGAGTTGTAACACTTCACATCCTATACTTATAGCCAAAATTACTAACTTAATCTGCTCTAATATTTCCCTTGACCAGACATCTCTACATTTTACCTCTGAACTGTTATTTTATTTTATAAATATAAATACCACCCTACTAAGAGATGCAATTACTTGGATTTGTCTTAGTATATACTTACTGTGTCTTAGCACTAGTTTGCTTGTTATAGTATGGAAAGTAGGAATAAACAATAATAACAGCTTGTACTATATGTTGTATTGTGAATTGAACTGTAACATTATCTTCCTTCTAAGGTTGCATCTTCACAAATTTGCACAAATTTGCTACATAACTTTCCAGATAACCAAATTATAGAGACTCTAGGTGTATTTAGGTGGCTTTTATGGAAGTCTTAACATAATTGCTCCTTGAATGATTTTGTGTTAGTTTTCCTATGTCAATTCTTTGAATGTTTGTTTCTGCTATTTGACAATATACTCTGATTTATTCCTCTGCCTTCTGGAGTCCAGAATTCTTTCAACTTCTTATATAGTGCTAACTTGGTATAATAACTATTAGTGAGGACTTTTGTTATTGGACAAAGATTGGATGATGGTAAGGTTTCAACTTGAATTTATTAATAACTGGGTGCATATTTTCCCACATATTTGAAATTTTAAGTTTATATGCTAAAGATTCAACCTCCTTTACCACTGGAAATAGACCTACTCTCTAAAAGGCTAGTTTTTTGGTTGGCTGATTAGTACCAATGTTTGAGCTATTTACCTATGCAATTTGTACTCAACAGTCTTTCTTCTCTTCTTTCTTTTTATCACTTCATTTGTTTTCCTCAAAATCTCCTCAGTAAAAGCAAAAGAAAAATCTTGTATTAGAGTTAACACAAGAGAACTTGATAGAGTTTCTAGTACAATGTATTTATTTACCTTATATATGCTAGACTAATAGTTCATGCTATATGAGTTTTAGCCTACCCTAAAGACCATGTATATTACATACTATTAACATATGGTATAATATTATTGTTTCAGAATCTTTTGTGTTTTATGTGATATATGATCATGTGATTGTGACTGTAACATGTGATATATATATGACACAATGTCATATTATGTGACTGTTTGTGACTGTCATGTATGATGTTATGCCAACTCTTAACTCTAAGTCTGAAAATAAGAAAAAAAACAAATTTGTTTACTTTTGAAACTCTCTTTACTAACTTCTTTCTTTTTCTATGAATATTTGAGTGTTTTTATAAATTCATAAAGAATATTGACTTTTCTATACTTGAATATTACTTATTATTATATATGAACTCAGCCATTGGTTGTTAGAATTGTAAACATTAGACTTGGTTTATTTTCATTTTTATTCTTATTTTATTCTTTTCTTTTCTTTTCTTTTCTATTTATTTTTTAATTTGGGACTTAGAGAGTAAGAGTTAGCATAATATCACAAGTTACTAATACAACTGTTACATGATCACATGACACAGAGAAAGGTATAGAAGGTTCTAGAATAAATGATATTATATAGTATGGTAACAATATAATAGCCTTGTGAAAAACACATGTACTTTAGGATAGAATAGTTATAGTGTGTGCACAGACTATGGTCTGTGGTATATAAAATGGACTATGTTGTTATGATTGATACCTTGAGAATGCAACATGGAAATGGGCATAGAGTATAACGACATGATCGGCTACACCGAAGTAGTCTCAGTCAGTACCTCATGTAATAGGTACTCTAACCTTGCTCTTCCCTTACTGTCTCCTCATATCTTATGACTTGGTTACTTTGTGGACTCCATATTGTTTCCTTATGTATTACTTGTATATATAGCATAGATACTATCCTGTATTCTTATGCTTTACCATTTATTCAATCCCTTTTACTCTTTCTCAAGTCTTTGCCTAAGTGCAACCTGAGCTCTAGCTTAAGGTCATAACATAGGTTGTACTTAGAACACCATTAAGTTCTCTTGTGATAATCTAATCCAAGATTCTATTCTTATTCTAACTCTAAGGAATTTGAATCATAACATTGGTAGCTATTTAGTCTAATTTCTTGTTAATAGCTGATTGTCAGAGTTGTAAATGATAGACTTGGTTTTATTCTATTTTTCTTTTCTTTTCTTTTTCTTTATTTTATTTGAAGTTTCTTTTTCTTTTTATTTGGACATAGGTAAAAAAGACAAAACATGATGTCACATGTCACAGTTACAGACAGTCACATAAGTCACATGATCACATGATGCAATGGAACAATATAGAAGGTTCTAGAGACAATGATATCATATGGTATAGATAATATATATTAGCCTTAAGGAGAACACATAGTCATTAGGGTAGGACTAAAGAAGTGTAGCATGGACCAACAGTAGTTCATATATAAGGCAGATAACTTGTACTTAGGAACTCTATTGAGTTCTCTTGTGTTACCCAATACAAGAGTGTGTCTTTTGCTTTGATATATAAGCTTAAGTTATAACATTAGAACTCAATACCTACTTCTTGAGACTGCCCAAACACCAGGCCCTCTTCTACTTACTCTCTTACTATCCTCAACCAAAGGGCAACACTACCTTTTAGTCAAGAAGATATAGCCAAACCCTAGGCTTAAGAGATATACTAGTTAGATAGGAAAAGCCTAGCTGTTTAATTGTATCAAAGCTCACTGATACACTTCAGATATATCAACTTGTGTGGATGTGATAAATACTTCTTCTTGTATCAACATTGTGTTACAAATCCACTTGTGATTTGTCTATACAGAGAAATAACAGTTGTTCTTAAGGCACTGTCTAGAGTAGAACAGTTTTCTTAAACCAAAATTTAGCTTTAATAGTTGGTAAAAGAAGTAGTCAATAGACGGTGTCAGGTGGAACTTGAAGAGGGCACACTAGTACCTACAGAGAAACATTGGAATCAGAATACAAGTCAGAGACCGAGTCCAGCACAGAATCAGTTCTTTCAGCTCAATAGCTATCACTACCCACATCACCACCCCTTATACCATTATCACCATCACCACCACTACCATACAACATGAGTCAACCTGACTATCCAGCTATCATAAGGCAGCTCTAGGAGCAAATTACAGCATTAATAGTATAAGTCAAAGGAGATGAAGCAGGAGAGACAGCAGCAAGCACAGAGGTAGCAAGGCTACAAGTGTTCAATGAGACCTCATCAAAGGTCTCAAATTTTGTAACAGCATGCAAGTTATATATAAGAATAAAGATGAGAGAAGCAGTAGTTGAAGAGCAAATTCAGTGGGTACTATCATATGTATAGGGGGGATCAGTGGATATTTGGAAGGAAAAAATGTTGGAAGATCTAGAGGGGGGTTATTGGAATATGAGACAGTAGGAGGATTTTTGGCAGACATAAGAAAAGAGTTCAGAGAAGACAAAGAAGTGACAAAAGTAACAGAATTGAAAAGGTTAGAACAAGGAGAAAAGACAATAGAAGAATTTATACAAGAGTTCTGAAGAGCAGCTAGGGCCAGTGGTTATAAGGGAAGGCTGTTGATGGAGGATTTCAAAAGAGGGATGAATGGGATAATCAGAAGAAGGTTGATGAAGGCAGAATGACAACCAAGCTCCATCAAGCAATGGTACAACAGGGCTATTGCCCTAGACAGGAACTGGAGGAAGAGTAGAAGGGAAGAGGAAAGATTGAGGGAACAATGGGAACAGGGGGCACCAGCTCCTAGACAACAAGAGACATTTAGGCAACAATTGTCATAGCCTCAGATATGGCTAAAAAGGTAAGAAGTGCCTCAACAGCAGGTTCAAACAGGACCTACTCCAATGGAGGGGGTGGAAAAGACAAATGCAGTGATGGCATACCCCAATCAGAGGGCAGGATGGGCTCCATGAAACCCATATGCCATGAATATAGACAGGGGAAATCAGAATTGTTACAATTGCAGAAGATTTGGACATTTAGCAAGAAACTGTAGGAACAGGAGAACAGAGAACAAAATTGGGAAGGAAATAAGACTAGAATATGGCAGTAATAGGAATAACAGACAGAGGAGAGAAGGAGGAAATGAACAGGAAAATTTAAATGGGGAGTGAGACTTAATACTCCTTGATTAAGTCTCAACAATAGGTACACAGTACTCAGTAGAGTAATGAATAATACATCCTGCTGTGACCTGAACAATGAGGAAAGACTAAGAGAAGTAATGGCGAAGATTGGTTTAGAAAGAGTGGATATACAAGAAGGATGTTATGATCTTAGCTTAGAGCTCAGGTTGTACTTAGGCAAAGACTTGAGAATAGGAAAGGGTGGATTGCAATTGGTAAAGTGTAAAGATACAGGTATACTTCTACACTATATATACAAGTTTAACACGAGGTAACAGTCTGTTGTACACAATGCAAATGAGTCATAAAACATAAGGAAGAGGCAAGGTTATAATATCTACTACATGAGGTGCTGACTGAGAATATTATAGCATAGCCAATCATATTCATTACCCTTGACCCTAAACCATGCTGAATCCTCAAGGTGTTTGATTATGACAATACCCCATTTTCAGCATTCATGTTTCTATGAATCAGATCAACACTTCAAGCTCCTCTACCATGTACATTGCTACTATTTTCTTGTTAGGACCAATGATAACTTGTCCTCTATTGTTGATGGTAATGAAGTATGGTTCATGTAGGGGTCCATCTTGGTTAGGGATTAGTATGATATATGGTTACATGATCACATGTCACACTGAAAGGACATGGTTATGGGATAACAATTTCATGAAGTTTCCATGTTATGTTTTTTCTTGACCAGTGTTGTTGTTACTTCTTTCCAGAATTCTAGATTTTATTTGCCTCTGGACTTGAGTGACTGGTAATGTGGGAGTGGTTTAAATAACTGCATCTGCATTGGTGAACAAATGAACTTCATGTACTTTATCAGGTTCTCAACTTCATCTTGTATAAAGCTTGATTGTGTCATCAATATTGATGTGAATACCTCATATGGCTTGATTAATATGACTTCTTCTTCTTCTTCTATCTTTCTATTCCTTAATTCTTGCCTTCACTCTTCTTTCTTGTATAGTTCTTGTATCTCCTAAATGCTGTCATCCACATATTGATTTTCTTGCCCTCTATATGCATTGAGTTCATCAGCTAGTATTCTTTGAATTTGAAATACCCAATCTTCCATGTTGCTTTGAATTAAACATCACAAGTCCTCCAATATTCCTAGGATGTTGGTAGCATTCATGGTTTGGTTGTTAATGCTTGCTTTTAGGATTGTTTTCTTCATCTCCATGACTGTTGTATTTGTCTCCTCTGCTATCTTCATCATATTCCATACCTCCTTCTGTATATTGATCATTGTTTTGAGTTCCTTTAATGTTTTGTGATATAATCTTGTCCAATCATCTTGTTCTATCTTGAATGTCTGAGCTTTGTCTATGTTGTTTAGTTTTCTGGTGATATAAGGGTTGGGAGAAGTAAAAGCAGTCATGTAGTTGTTGTTGTTAATGATTTGGGAAGACATCGTTCTTTAAGATTCAAGTGTTGTTGTGAATTGTCAAAAGTGGGATTTTACCCCCCCTCTTTATAGGTTTCAACTTGAAATCCTTGACCAATAGTCTTTTATCATCCCTTTTGCATGAGGCAACCCTATTTCTGTGATCTATTGATTATGTTCATCTCTGTAGCTCTTCCAATGTACTAGGTATTGCATCCCTCTTCCATGTTTCCTGTGCTTCCATACTTTTTCAACTTCATATTCCTCTTCTTCATTAATAATTGTAGGTGGAGATGCCAGTTCCATATGTTGTCCTTTGAAATGTGGTTCTCTGTACCTTGTCAGCAGGTCTTCACTAAACACATTATGAATCATCCATTCTTCTGGAAGTTCCAGCTGAAACACTCCTAGACCAATGTTCTTTGAAATTCTAAAAGGTCTATATCTTTTCTGGTCCAGCTTTTTTGAGGGTCTGTTCAAATGGATATTTTTGTTTTCTAAACACATATTGTCTCTAACCTTCAATCCTTAAGAATTCCTTCTTTTCTTGTTAAACTGCTTCTTTATTATTTTTTATGCTGCCTCCATAGACTTCATAGCTTCCTCCCAACTTCTTTGTAGGCCTGTAAGGAAAGCTTCTAATTTTGGAAACTCTGTTTGTGCCACAAGGTTGCCTTTCTATGGATGTCTTCCAAAGTTAAGTTCAAATGGTATCCTACCCATTGCTATATGTCTTTTGTCATTATTGTTATGAACTAAAACTTTTAGAGTAGAGTAGTAGAACAACTCTTATATTGAGTAACACAAGAGAACTCAATAGAGAACTCTTCTACAAACTAGTCTACCTTATATAGTCCTACAGATGGTCCATGCTAACTACTGTACACCCTACCCTAAACAACCATGTGTAGTCCATGAGGCCAACATGTGGTGTCCATGTTATATAACGTCATCTATTCTCGAATCTTCTATTAAATTCTTCCAAGTCTCGTGATCTGTCTTGTGACTATGCCATCAAGTTGTGACTGATGTGACAGTGTGACTGATCAACACTAACCCTAGTTGTTCTAAAAATAGAAAAATAGAAAAATAGAAAAATAAAACAGAATGAAAATGAAAATGAAAAGTAAAATAGAGAAAAACTAAGTCCACCATTTGTGAACTTGACAATCATATTGGAATTCTGCAGCTATTAGCCATTTTGTCCAATTGTCTTGTTGGTAATTGACATAGTATCATAGAAATGTTCCTACTTCCTAATTAATTCTCTCTGTTTGTTTGTTTGTTTGAGGATGATATGCTGTTGACATTTGTCTTATAGTTCCTAGTGCTTTCGTGAATTCTTCCATAAATTTTGACACAAACTGTGGTCCTCTGTCACTAAGTATTTTTCTTGGAATTCCATGAAGTTTTCATATTTCATCCCAGTAAATCTTTGCTATGCTTTCTAAGGATATATTGGTTATTGTTGCCTTTAGCCTGATCATCTTCATAAATCTGTCCACTATTACTACAATAATATCCATTCTGTTTGACTTAGACAGTGGTCCAATAATATCAATACTAATTTCTTACCATAGTCACTATAGTATATCGAGTGGATATAATCCTCCAGATTTCTTCTGATATTGGACTTTATTTTGTTGACACTTGAAGCATCCTTGAACATATTTTTTGATGTCTCCCTTGAGTCCCAGCCACCAGTAGTTCCTTTTGACCAATTCCATCATCTTTTGTTGTCCTGGGTGGCCTACATCTGCAGGATCATGATTTTCTTGTAAAATTTGTTCTTTGATCTTCCTGTTGTTTGGAATGTATATTTGTTTGTTCATGTAGGTAATTCCATCTTGCTTCCAGGTTAGACCATCTCCTTTTTTTAACTCTTGTTCCACTTCATGTTCCTTTATATTATTTCTTCATATTTCTTTCAGCAATTCCGAATCTTCTGTCGTCTTGTTCCTTTTGATCACTGTTATTTTGGTGGTTGTTCTTCTTGCCCATAAATCTTCTCTAAGCATCTGAACATCCTTGTTGTCTTCTCATGTATCTACTTGATTCTTTCTCAATAAAATATCTATCCTAGTGTTCATTTTCCCAGATATATGCCATAGAATGAAATCATAGTCTTGCAACTTTAAGTACCATCTGGCTTGTCTTCCATTTTACTTGTAGGGTTCTCTGAAGTACTTGAGGTTTTTGTGATCCATCCAAATTTTGAATGGTTCCATCACGTCCAGTAAATATTGTCTCCACTTTACTAAGGCTTTAACAATTGCAAATAGTTCTTTGTCATATATTTTGTAATTCCTTTCTGCTGGTTGCATTGTTCTAGATAGGAAGGCTATTGGTTTTCATTTCCCTTACTGTTCTTGAGATAATACTTCTCTGATGGCATGTCCTGAGGTGTCCATTTCCACTCTGAATTTTCCTTCTCTCTTTAGAAGAGAGAGTACCAGTTAACTTGTAATCTTCTCCTTTAGCTCTTCAAAAGCCTTCTAATGTTCTTTGTTCCATGTCCATTCCTTCTTTCTCTTCAATTTGTTTAATAGTTTTGCCATGTGACTGAAGTTTTGAATAAATCTTCTGTAGAAGTTTGTGAATCCTAAGAAGCTTTCTATATCTTTGACTTTCATCGGTGTTTTCCATTCCTTAACTGCCTTGATCTTTTCTTGTTCTATCTTGACTTTTCCTTTTCCAATGTTTACTCCTAGTATTGGAATTTCTTCCATATTGAAGTCACATTTTGATCTTTTAAAACACAAGTTGTGTTTTTCTACAATCTTCGAAAATCTAATTATTCATTCTTCAAGTTCCTTCATTGTCTTGGCTGGTATAACAAAATTGTCCATATAGTTTGCCAATACTCCTTCATGAAGTAATTCCTGAAAAATACTATTCATCATCCTTTGAAATATTCCTAGTGAATTGCACAGTCCAAAGCACATGACCTGTAGTTTGAATAAACCTTTGTTCGTCAAGAAAGCTGCTTTCCATTCATCACCTTTTTTTATCCAAATATTGTTGTATTCCCAAATAAGATCAAGTTTATTGAAGTACTTTGTTTCCTTCAGTTTGTCAATGACTTCTCCTATTAATGGGAGTAGTGTTTTGTCCTTAATGGTGACTTGATTGAGCTTCCTGTAATCTTGAATCAACCATAATAAACTGTCCTTCTTTGGAATATAGAAATATGGGGCCACATATCTCAATTTTGATTCCACTATTAACCCAGCTTTTAGTTGTTCATCCAGCCACTGGTTGAGAGCTTCTTCTTCTTTCAATGTCATTGTGTAGACCTTCATATTTAATTCCTTGGGTGCTTCTTCTGTTAGGTTTATCTCGTGATCCCATTCCCATTGTTCCAGTAATTTCTCAAATTTCTTCTTGTTAAATAGATGAGTAAATGGTCAAATATATTCCAGTAGATCCTCTGGGCTTATTTTGTCCTGTTTCTTTCTGATTTCACTGTTGTCCTGTTCCTTGGTTTCCATTGCCTATGTTCTTCTGGTTTTAAACTTGACATCTTGATGTTTCATCTTACAACTTTCTGGGCATTTTGTAAACTGTATTGTTTGATTTTTCCAGTTGACTTCCAGGTTATGCTTGATTAGCCAGTCATGTCCTAGAAACATGTCTGTTCCATTTAAATCTGTTACTGTAGCTTCCAGCTGTTCCTTGTGTCTATTGATTTTGATTTCTAAAGGTGCTACTCTGGTCACATTTCCATTCTTCATCCTGTCTGCATTGAAAACTTCAAATGAGAAGTTTATTGGCTTTGTCTGTATCCTTTTTTCCTTGACCAGTTGTTTGTTAATTTCTGTATGAGTGTATCTGGAATCTACCAGTATAAGTGCATCTGGAATCCACTAGTGCCTTGACTTTGAGGTTCTTGCCATTCTTTGTCTTCACATTGGCTCACATATTTAATTCTTTCTCAGCATTACTCTGTCAGTTAGGAATAATATATTTGTTCTGAGAATTTATAGTGGAGATCTCTTATACCATACCTACTTGAGATCTTCTCCAAAATCCTGCTTCTTGTTATCTTCATCATCTGATTCTTCTTGAATCTTTTGTTTCTTCATTGACTATTTCCCTTTGCAGTCTTTTGCAATATGTCTCTCTTTGTTGCATTTGAAACACTTCCTGGCTTCTTTCTCTTTCTTCTTGTTTTAACATTCTTTAGCCATATGCCTGTACTTGTTGCAATTGAAGCATTTAGACTTTCCATCCTTAAAGTTGTCATTGCTCTTTCTAATATCCATGGGCTATCCTCACCCACTGTATGTTGTTCCTGTTCCTGTCTTGTAATCGTTTTATTCTTCTGTGGACTTATATCCTTGTCTGACTGAGGTGATTGCCATCTTCTACTCCTTGAGTGCTTCTGGTACTGCTATGGGAGGTATCTGAATATCATCTTGATGATGTCGGGTCATATATTTTTCTTTAATAAAAAGATGGCATGCAGCTTATCTGTGTCCACCTTCATAGCTAATACTTTGAATCTGATCATAAAGTCTGCTGTGTTCTTCTTTCCTTGCTTAAAGGATTCAATCCTCCACTTGGCATCTGCTGCCTTTGTCTTGTCACTGAATGTGATCTTGATTTCTTTGACAAAATCGTTCCAATCCTGGGTTCCTAGTTCTTTGTCTAATTCATCTAGCTTCTTCTGAGTATAGATTCCTGCTATACATCCTCTGAGACATGCTAAGATTGCCATGATCCTGTCATCAGTCTCCATGACCCTATTACTCTTGAGAAATAGTCGAATTTCCCTCTATCAGTCTTCAAATTTCATTTGGTCCCTATCAAACTATCCTGGATCCAGGACTATACTCTTTGGCATTACAGCCTATATGTTGTTGTTTGTCATCACTGGTGCTGGTGCTACAGACATTTCTTCATCTGATCATTTGCTTGTTTCTTCTGAGGCTTTGCTTATAATCTGCAAGGATCTAAGTCTTTCTGACAATGCCTCAATATTGTTTGTTCATCTTGAACTCGTCTTGGTTCTTCTTGTGGTCTATGCCACACATGTTTCTTTCTTTGTCCAGCAGTAACTTTATCTAATTGGTTCATAGACTAATTACTATGTACCTTTCCTTGCAAAAGGTGAGCTTGATGATGTTTTACCAAATGTTACAACCTTAGCTTAGAGCTTAGGTTGTACTTAGGCAAAGACTTGAGAATAGGAAAGGGTGGATTGCAATTGGTAAAGTGTAAAGATACCAGTGTACTTCTATACTATATATACAAGTTTAACATGAGGTAACAGTCTGTTGTACACAATGCAAATGAGTCATAAAACATAAGGAAGAGGCAAGGTTATAATATCTACTATATGAGGTGCTGACTAAGACTATTATAGCATAGCATAGCCAATCATATTCATTACCCTTGACCCTAAACCATGCTGAATCCTTGAAGTATTCAATCATAACAAAGGAGTAACAGTGGAGATATTATTGGATAGTGGGGCAATAGAGTTAGTGATGAGTTCAGAGTTTGCAAGGAAGCAGAGGTTCAAATCAAATTGAAGAAGATTGAAAAGTCTATATATATAAGAAATATAGATGGTTTTTTTAACAAAGAAAGACCTATCAAACATACAGTAGAAGTAAATATTTACTACTAGGGGCACAGAGAGAGGATGGAAATAGATGTAATTGGGGGATAGAAGTGGAAAGTAATCTTAGGGATGCCATGGTTAGCATGCAATAATCTGGAAATTGATTGGAGAACTGGGGAAGTGAAGATGACAAGATGTCCAGAAGAGTGTGGGAAGCAGTGGAGGCTGAAGTAAGGAAAGTCAGGATGGCAGAAACAAAAGGAAGAAGAACAGAAGAAGGAAGAAGGCAGAAAGCAAGAAGAAAAGTGACAAAAGAAAGAAGAAGAAAAGAGAAGGATAAAACCAAAGAAAGCAAGGGCAATGAATGTAAAAAAGGTAGTAGAAGAATGAGAAATTTGGGATGAGGAGGAAGAAGTGGCAAAATCAGAAGAAGAGGCAAGAAGGTTGGTACCAAAACAATTCTACAAGTGGATCAAGGTCTTTGGAAAGAAAGCAAGTGAGAGGATGCCAATGAGGAAGATGTGGGACCATGTGATAAAATTGAAAGAAGGGTTTGTGCTGAGAAAAGAAAAGGTATATCCATTATCAAGAGAAGAAAGGAGAGAAGTGTGCAAGTTCATAGATGAATAATTGAGGAAGGGTTATATTAGGCCCTTAAAATCACCTCAAATAGCACCAGTATTTTTTGTGGGAAAGAAGGATGGAAAAAAGAGGATGGTACAAGACTATCAATATCTCAATGAGTGAACAGTAAAAAACAATTATCCATTGCCACTTATTTCAGACATAATTGAGAGTATTGGAACCATGAAAACATTTACAAAAATAGATTTGAGATGGGGATATAACAATATGAGAATAAAGAAGGAAGATGAGTGGAAGGCAGCTTTCACAACCCCAGAGGGATCTTTTGAGCTCACTGTCATGTTTTTTGGATTAACAAATTTGCCAGCCATGTTTCAGGCTATGATGAATGAGTTGCTAAGAAATTTGATAAACATGAGGAAAGTTGGAAGTTTTATTGATGATATTATGGTGGAAACAGAAACAGAGAAAGGGCATGACAAGTTGGTAGAAGAAATACTGAAGAGATTAGAAGAAAATGATTTATATGTAAAACCAGAAAAGTGTAAGTGGAAGGTAAGAGAAGTAGAATTTTTAGGAGTAGTATTGGGACCAGAAGGAATAAAGATGGAGAAAGCAAAGATAAAGGCGATGCTAGATTGGCCAGTGCCTAAATCAGTGAAAAACATACAAAAGTTCCTAGGGCTAGCTAATTATTATTGAAGATTTATTGAGGGGTTTTGTTGTGGCAACCACTAGACCAATGTCTAATAGAAGCACAATCAATAAATCTCACAGGAGAGATATCTAGTAGAGAACATAAGTTGTGTAATTCACAGGAGAACTCAACAGGGAACCACAACAGTATTCTACTGACTATTTTTATAAACTATCCATGGTCTGTGCTATGACTATGTATCCTACCCTAATGTCTATGCCCTGTCCTCATGTCCATTAGTAATCTACCTCATATCCTATTACTCATTTACCTTGCATCTATCTTAAGGCCACCATGCCATATACATGTGCCCTGACATCATATCCTAAACCCTACTCTTAATCTCCATTATCCATGCATGCACCATGTGTACACTATGAGGAAATCATGCTGTTAACATGTTCCTTGATGTCACTCCATCTCTAGACTCTTCCTAATTCTTCTAGACCCTAGACCCTTCCAGACCACTCTAGACTACTCTAGGCCTTATGACATAATGTCATGTGACTTACCAGTCACATGCCTTCTCTCTCTTGTCATAGGCTAATAATATAACTATCTATAAATATCTTACTAAAGTCTGTCTACACTTTCTTGTCTTATAATAGGTTTGCAAAGGTAGCAAGACCATTACACAAGTTGATAAGGGAAGAACAGAAGTGAGACTGGGGAATTAGGCAAGAAAAAACATTCAAGATATTAAGAAATGGTTTACTACAAAACCAATTCTAGTTGCTCCAGACTTAGATAAGAAAATGAGGATGGAAGTAGATACATCAAATTATATAATGGGAGGTGTATTATTTATGGAGTGTGAGAACAGGAAATGGAGACTGGTGGCATGTTTATTGAATTTATTGAATGAAATGGAGAGAAATTATGAAATACATAATAAAGAGATGTTAGCAGTAATCAGAGGTTTAGAAAATTGGAGGCATTTATTAGAAGGTGCTAAATTCAAATTCAAGATATGGATAGATCACAAGAATTTGGAATATTTCATAAAGATACAGAAGTTGAGCTGACAATAAGCAAGATGGGCATTATACTTGTTAAGATTTGATTTTACTTTGAAACATGTTCCAGGAGTAAAAATGGGCAAGACAGATAGTTTAAGTAGAAGACTAGACTGGAAAGTAGGTATAAAAAAGAACAACAAGGATCAAGTATTTATTAAGAACCATTGGATTCATAACTTATATAAAGTATTAATAGAAGGACCAGAGGCAGATATATTAAAAAAGATAAAAAAAGCTAGAAGTAAAGACAAAGAGATAGTTAGAGTAGTGGAAGAAATAAAGAAAGCAAGAGTTAGGGTATTGTGAGGAGATGAGTAGTAGATAAAAGAAGACTTGATGTTAAAAGAAGGAAAAATATATGTACCAAAGGAGGAAGAACTGAGAGTGGAGATAATCCAGTTATATCATGATGTACTAGTGGTAGAACATAGGGGTAGATGGAAAACAACAGAATAAGTAATGAGAAATTACTGGTGGCCAAGAGTAACAAAAGATATTGGAAAATATGTGGACAGATGTGATATGTGTTAGCAGATGAAGAATAGGACAGAGGCACCAGTGGAGAAGTTGATGGCAAATGAGGTATTGAAGAAAGTGTGGACTCATCTGATAGTGGACTTTATCACAAAGTTACTGTTAGTAGCAGGAAAAGATGTGATTTTGGTAGTGTGTGATAAATTGTCAAAAATAGCTCATTTTGTGGCAATGACAGAGGAAATGATGGCAGAAGGTTTGGCAAGATTGTTCAGAGATAATATATAGAAGTTGTATGGATTACCAGAGAGTGTAATAAGTAATAGAGGACCACAGTTTGCAACAGAGTTGATGAAGGAATCAAATAAAATGTTGTGAATAGAAACAAGGCTGTCAACAGCATTCCACCCACAAATGGATGGGCAAATGGAATGGATGAACCAAGAGCTGGAATAGTACTTGCAGTTCCTTACAGAGTATAGACAGAGGAATTGGCCAGAGTGGTTAGTGACAGCAGAGTTTGTAGTAAACAACAAGGTTTATTTGGCAAAAAAAGTTTCACCTTTTATGGCAAACTACATTAGAGAGTTACAAATAGGAGAAGATATTAGAAAAAAGGGCAAAGTAGAAAAGGCAACAGAATTTGCAGAGAGGATGAGAAAGGTATAGAAAGAAGCAGGAGCAGCATTGAGGAAAGCACAAGAAGAGATGAAGAGACAAGCAGACAGAGGAAGACAAAAAGTGGAAGAATGGAAAAAAGGAGAGAAAGTGATGCTGAGTACAAGAAACTTAGTATTCAAGGAAAAACCAGCAAAGAAGTTAACAGAGAGATATGTAGGACCATATAAGATAGAAGAGGTAGTATTGAGGGATGTGGTGAAGTTGAAATTGCTGACCTCTATGAGGATTCATCCAGTGGTAAATATTAGCAGAATAGTGAGATATAGAGAACCAGTGAGGGGGCAAAGAGTAGAGGAACCAAAACCAGTGGAAGTTGATACAGTAGAAGAATAGAAAGTTGAGAAGATATTGAACAAGAGAAAGAAGTGTCGTATGGACCAACAGTAGTTCATATATAAGGCAGATAACTTGTACTTAGGAACTCTATTGAGTTCTCTTATGTTACCCAATATAAGAGTGTGTCTTTTGCTTTAACACATAAGTGTAATGACCTTAAGCTTGAGCTCAGGTTGCACTTAGGCAAAGACTTGAGGAAGTAAAGGGGTGAATATAAGTGGTAAAGCGTAAAGATACAGGAATGTATCTACGCTACTTATATAAGTCTATTGTCTAACCATAAATCATACATGAGGATTAGAACATGAGGAAACTACAAGGATAAGGCAAGGTAGCAGCACCTACTGCATGAGGCGCTGACTGATACTACATGTGGCGCAGCCGATCATATCATCATACTCTTTACCCAAGTCCACATTGTTTCCTAGAGGCATTGATCGTAACAATAAGCTTAAGTCATAACACTGATATACAACCAGAGATATTGATACTGTTCTATTTCTTGGTTAACTCTCTCAGTTTATCCATTAGTTTAGAAGTAATAGACTGTTAAAGAAATTTGTTTAATTCCTATTTGGCTATAAAGTTTCTGAAATTTAGGAGAAAGTAAGATTTCTTATTACTTCTAACTTTTTGAGAAATACCAGTGTTTTGGAACATGTGCTCCTATCAGTTCTTGACAACATCTTATAATAGTAGTAGTAAATATTAGCACAGTATATAATGATGAATGTAATCATAATATTATATTCTTTAAGATTGGTAATTGTTAGGGAATATTGGCAATACTATAAGTTCAGATCCACTTTACAAAGACTTACTTACACTTCTAGGCTTGTTATTATCTAGATTAGCTCCTAATGGGCTGATAACCACCTCTACCTTATTCTAATCTCTAACTCTACCCTAATATTCATATATTAGCCATGATATTAACATACCATAGATATGTGCCTTGACATCATTCCTTCTAGTTCTCTTAAGCACATTCTAGGCCTATGACATAATGTCATGTGCTTCTTCACTATCCAAGAAATAAAAGAAAAAGGAAAAATCAAATTAAGCAAAATAGATAAAAGGAAAAGTA
>JAJOHK020000875.1:0-18389 GCA_022457215.2 Leucocoprinus gongylophorus
ATATGTTCACTATGAGATAGACATACTGTTAACATATTTCTTAATGTCATCCTTCTAGTCCATTCTTGCCTAGTCTAGGCCTATGATCTCACATCATGTGATATATCATGTGACCACAGTTACATGCTTCTTCATTGTCCAAAAGAAAAAAAAATCAAAAAAAAATCAAAATCAAAAAAATAGATAAAAGAAAAATATTAGTGTTCCAGCACACTATAACAATAGAGAATGATGTATTAGTAGTCCAGGATGTCTTTTAAAAGAGCAAAGTACAAATACAAAGTTTAAGTTTTGTAATAGCAAAGTCTGTAGATCTAATGACAGTATAAAGTATAAGGCTGAGAGGGCTTACTTGGCTAAGTACAATGAAAAGTTAAAAAGTCAGGTTCTCTTACACTCCTTCTCTCACAATGCTTCAGCCCTATTTTTTAAGAAAAATAATAGATCACTATGACTTTGCATTGATTTCCACAGACTTAATTGCATCACCAAAAATAATTGCTATCCACTTCTACTCATTTCTGACCTACTAGACTCACCCTGTAAAGTCTAGATATATACTAAAATAAATCTTCACTATGTATACCACATGGTCTACATATCTGAAGATAATAAATAGAAGACCACTTTCCAGACTTGTTATAGATTATTTTAACAATTCATCAATAATATATTCTCTGATCTTTTAGATATTTGTATTATAATGTCTCTTAAATATACACTCATCTACTCTAACATGTCTAAAGCATATCAAAGAAGTGCTCAAACATCTCTACAAAGCTGGCTTTTATGCCAAAGTAGAAAAGTGTGAGTTTTATTCTGAGTTGGTAGAGTATCTGAGATACATCTTTTCTTCATCTAAACTTACCATGTCAAATAATAAGATCAGAACCATTCAGGATTGGCTAGAACAAAAGGAAGTCAAGGATATTTAATTCTTCTTAGGTTTTGCTAATTTTTACCACTTATTTATTTTTAATTATTCTAACATTGTTATTTCACTGATTTGTCCCATTTGAAAGGATATTCCTTGGAAGTTCAACAATTCCTACTGCGATGCTTTCAACTCATTCAAAAAGACATTTAATTCTACTCACTAGATTCCTGATGCTTAACTCATTATTAAAAAAAATGTCTCTGATTATGCCCTTGCTGCAATTTTTTCTATCATAAATGAAAATAATTAAGTTTACCCAGTGGCCTTTCATTTCTATACTTTTACTTCTAGAGAGTTGAATTATGACACTCATAATGAGAAACTTCTATTCAAGGTTCCAGAGTTTGGCATTACTATCTCAAGAGACCAGTCTTTCCCATCAATGTTATTATAGATTACAAAAACCTTGAGTATTTTTCTATTATAAAGGTACTGATCTCTAATCTATAAACAAGTACAATAGTTTAAGATTCTGTTCTAGTTTAACCCTGTTATTTAGTTCTGCTTAGATTGTCTTGGTGCCAAACAAATGCTTTCACTAGATAATAAGACTTCTATTTTAAAAGAAAGAATACTAGCTATATTATGGGACACTTAAACACTAACAATTTTTATTTTTATTTTATTTTATTTTTATTTTGGACAATGAAGAGGCATGTGACACCACAGTCACATGACAGGTCACATGATGTGACATCATAGGCCTAGAACATGGTAGAAGGATCTGAAAGATAATGTTAGGACACATATATACAATATGGTAGCCTTGAGTAGAGAATGAGGTAGACATGAGGTTGTAGCATGGACAATAGGGCAGGCTTAATTATTGGTAGCACAGACCAAGCATGTTTTGTATATCAAGAACTCTAATTGAGCAGAGATTCCTTGTTGAGTTCTCTTGTGAACTCCCTACTCTAAATCCAATATTAAGAGATTTACTGTCCTGTGCTGTCATTTATCATTTTGATAAGTGGTTTTCACAACAGGCTATGTGTTAGGGGTAATTCACACTTACTGAGAATATCCACAAATATAATATAAAAGACAAAAACAGAAGACTAGACTTAGTGATGTGAAGAAATAAAAGAGACTATAAATGGTACTATATAGATAACTAATCTTGGCTTTAATGGATAATGTTGTGCTATTACACTGGAAAATGCTTTTCTATGAAAATAAGTAATCTTCTAAGGTTTTTAAGTATATAAGATTTTTTTTAAAGGTATTAATAAAATAAAATTACACTCCTAAAAAACACCTTAGGTCATTTCAAGCAACAACAGTCAAGAGATGGTGTGGTAACTGTTAATAAAACTAGATCTTGAATAGAAGAGATCTTTGGAAACTAGAATGACTACTTATAAATAACTACCTACAAAAAGTGTGTACTTATGGAAGCCATTTATTAAGTGACAAACATTTAGATAGTTGAATAAGGCAGGAGCATACTAGATTGGAACCTAGTAGAGTCTAGAATGGAGGAATGAGAAAAAGTGATTATAAAGACAAAGAAAAAAAATAGACTAGGTCTTAACAAGTAGGGATTAATCATCAGATTGAGATCAGATTGTAAATGCAAAAATGGCCATATGCTTGTGAGACCTCAAAGAGCTTTACTACTATTTCAACCTTCATTCTATAATTATATTCTTTGTATTTTTAGACTAATATATAAGTTAAGAATGGAAAAGAGTAAAGAAAGAGAACTCCTATCCAAATATTCTTACTTGAGACCAGTGTTAAATTTGATTTTGTCAAGTGAGCATTGTTAGTACCTTTTCATAGTATACTTAAACTCTAATATTTTATTTTTATTTTATTTTATTTTTATCTATTTTTCTTGATTTGATTTTTCCTTTTCTTTTGGATGATAAAGAGGCATGTGATATCATAGGTCTAAAAATAGTAGAAGGAACTAGACCAATCATGTCAAAAGCATAGTTGTAGTATGTTTACTTTGTGGTAACAATATGGTAGACTTATAGACAACATATATACTTTAGGGTAGAGTTATTTATTGATAGCACAGACCATGTATCTATTATATAAATAGTATAGAAATGTATTGGGGACTCCTTGTCAAGTTCTCTTATAATCACTATGAGACTCTTTACTTATAAGACTACTTAGTAATCTATAAATCATTTCCGATTCAGTAGTTGCCACAATATACTTGCTATTATATTTGGATAAGTTTTGGAGAGTTCTAGCAGTCTAAAATAGGCTAACAAGATGAGTATCAACAAGTATCCTTAGTTGTAAGATTTGACTTGAGCAATATCTTTAGGGTATATTACTTGAAATAAATAGTGTTAGAAGCTTTTAAGAAGCTTTGCAATCTATTCATTAGATTTTCCAAAGAAGCTTGTTACATAGTGTAAGGTTCACTGTTTAGAAGTATATTAGCCAGGTGTTATAGTGCACTTGGACACTAACCATTTATTTTTATTTTATTTTATTTTATCTATCTTTTATCCATTTTTTTTGATTTTATTTCTTTTGTTTTGTTTTTTGTTTTTAACAATAAAGAATACTAACATCACTTGGGGTTTGAATAGTCCTTTATGTTATGACTTAAAGCTCAAAGTGTTTAAGCAATAAGACAACTCTTGTATTGAGTAATACAAGAGAACTCGATAGAGTTCCTAGTACAAAGTAGTCTACCTTATATACTACTACTCATGGTCTGTGCTCACTACTGTGCACCCTACCCTAAATGACCATGTGTATGACATGAGGCCAACATGTGTTGTTTATGTTGTATGATGTCACTTTATTCCAGAACCTTCTACTTCATTCTTTCAAGTCCCACAATCAGTCTTGTGACTATGCCATCAACTTGTGACTGATGTGACAGCATGACTGATAAACCCTAATCTGAGTTGTTCTAAAAATAGAAAAGAAAAGAAAGAAAAAGAAGAAGAAAAATGAAATAAAGTGAAAAGAGAAAAATAAAAAATGAAGTCCACCATCAATGATCTTGACACTTTATTTGTTAAAAAGGCTGCTTTTCATTCGTTGTAAGTTTCATTGGTTATTATCTCAGGAATAACTAGTCAGATTTCCATGATCAAAATTATATTGGAAAACACTTATCAAATGATTTCTAATGATATATCATACATTATATAGAAATCAGTATTCATAGAGACACAATCATATCAATGTTTTGATATAATGTTGTGGCAACTACTAGTCAAGATGACCAATAGACTACTTAAGTGAACTGATAAGCAAAGTATCTTATGGAAATCATAAGAAAACTTGACAAGAAGTCTTCAATATATTACTATCCCTATTCTGTTGTAAATTTAGAGTCTATAAACAATTCTGTTACTCTACTGTCTAAAATCATATTTATTATAACTTTCAAGCTATACAATTATAGCTCACCTCTAGAAAATTCTAAGAGAACAGAATGGAGTTCTCAGGGGGTGACAGTTATCCTAAATACTGTAATAAATCCATATCAATCAAGTGGAATATTAGATAGAATACTGCTGATCTGACCTCAAAATGATAGTACTAGATAGTCAAAAACCTAGATATTCCATGGAATAATCTTAAACATTAACCATATAATAGAGAGCTTTTTGGACAATAATAGAAGAGAAGGAATTATGATTATTGTCAGAATAGTGTTTAAAGGAATTCTGGGACTTGAGTGGCAATATTGACTTCAAGAACCCTGCAGGGTTAGTGATGATGTTGGATGGTTGCATATAGGAAGAAGAAAAGACTATAGGCTTTGACAGTGTTTGTAACTCAAATTTTGATGAAGTAATAGATTCCTTTAAAAACACTTTCATAAATATCCAGTTTTTCTAACTTTATTTTCATCCAAACCTTCTTTGGAAGCCTGTTTGTTCTTCTTACATCTCTTATCTCCTTTGACTTCTTTCTTGCTTTTTTTAATATTTCATCTTCCTTTGCTCCTCTTAATATTGTTTTCTTGTTCTTCTTGGGTTTTCTAGCATTTTGTATATCCATTCTTATGACTTGATTAGTCAAAATTCCAAATCTATTACTAGAGGGTTGTTCTGATTCTCCTTGTCTTATTCTTTTTTCTTTTCTTCTTTTGTTTCTATAATAACAGGCTATATATCCAAATCCTCTACAACTAAAATATCTTTCTTCATCTATTTTCTCCCATCTTTCTATTCTCATAATCTTCTTTTCTTCATTTACTCTTCTTACTTTTTCTTTTTTTCTTTTTTTCTTATCTCTTTCTTTGCTACTTCCTTCTGTTTTTTATTTTTCTCCTCCAATATTCTTGTTCTCTGTGCCTTCTCCCACTCTTATTGTTTTCTTTTTTTTTCAATTCCTTATACTTAGCTTTTTTCTCAACATCTCTACCTGTTTCAGCATTATTATTTTCTCTCCATTTAATCTCATTACTTATAACAACTATTTGTCAAGATTGAGAAAAGTGGACTTAGTCTCTTTTTATTTTTATTTCTCATTTTCATTTTATTTTTGATTTATTTTCCTTTTTTCTATTTTTAGAACCTAGAGTTAGGGTTAAAGCCCACAAACACAAAAAGAAAGGCATGGAAGGATAATAGCATACAATGTGTACAACACATATTGGCCTTAAGGTACATATATGGTAGTTTAGAGTAGGCTAGAAAGACTTAGTACAGACCAGGTGCTTTAGTATATAAGGTAGAACAAATTCCATACAGAGTTCTCTATTGAGTTCTCTTATGTTACCTCAATACAAGGTTACTTCAGGGCCCAACTCTAAGGGTTTTGAATCCTAACACTATTCTTTTTTCTCTGTCATCATTTGATATAAGTTTAGGCCATTGTATATTTCTGTTACCATCATTCTAGTAACTTATCCTGTTCTTATACTATTCTACTGACTACTGACTTCTTATTCTAGACTAGGTTGGTCAAAGCAATTTATTCTTTCTGACTCCAATACCTACTATTCTATTACTCTACTAACTAATCAAAACTAGCTATTATTTCTCAAAAGAGGATGTCTACACTAGATGCTTTTTACTGGATAATATCATTACTCTGTATGGACAGATCACTATAGGCCTACAGTATATGTTATAATTCAAATTTAAGAACTAGAGTAAGAAAGAAATCTTATATTAAATTAATATAAGAGAACTCAATAAATTTCCTAGTACAAAGTATGTATCTTATATATACTAAGCTAGTAGTCTATGCTACATGAAATCTAACCTATCCTAAAAGCTATACATTATATACAAAGTCAACATATAATATATATATTATATAACATCATTATTCTAGAACCTTCTATATTCTTTTATATATTATATGATGGTATGACTGTGACTTTAACTGATGTGTGTACTAGTTGTGACAGCCATATGTGACATCATGCTATAACTCTAACTCCAAGTTCAAAACAAGAAAATAAATAGAAAATAAGAGAGAAAAATAAAATAAACCAAGTTTATTATTAACAACTCTAACAGTAAGCTTGATAAGCTTCCTACTTGAAAACTATTCACAAACACTGATTAATTTAACAATGAGTATATTGATACTATCTACAACAAATTTCTAATAACTATTATCAATTTCTTAAGCCTAGAATCTAACTGAATAAAATTCATAACAATTAACCATAGTATATCAAGAATAAAGTAGTAAGGAGGCTATATATTATAGTGTTCTTAAGTAGTGAGTCAAGTTTCTACTATTGTAACAACCATTGCTAAAGAAACAATAATGTATACTGTATGTTAGAGATAGTAGACTTTATTTATTTTTATTTCATTTCATATTTTTATTTTTCTTATTTAGAAATTAGTGTTAAGTGTTAATGTGACATTTTATATAACTGTCACATATCCATCACATATCACACAAAAGAATATAAAAGATTCTAGAATAATAATAACATATAGTATATTCATTATATATTAACCTTATGGATAGCATATAGTCTTTAGAATAGGTTAGATAAGGTTTTATACAGACCAACTAGCTAGCATATTAGGTAGATACTTTGTACTAGAAAATATATTGAGTTCTCTTATATAAAGTTTATATAAGATTTTTCTTTTAACTATTTACTAAGTCTTAAGTTATAATATTAGAACTTGATTTCCATTTCTGAGACTGTCTAATTCAGAGTCTTCCCTATCTATTTTTCTTACTCTCTTATTATCTTTGACTAGAAGCAACACTACTCTTCAGTTAAGAAGAATAACTAGACTTTAGGCTCAAAAGATAGTATACCAGATAGAGAAGGTCTAGTCATATTAAAGCCCACTGATGCTTTGTGGACATGTTAGATAGACTTTTTATGTAGGAACTCTATGCTGCAGTGTCCACTTATGACCTGTATATGTAAAAAAACAGTAGGTATCCTTGGGATCTTATTTAGAGTAGAATATTTATCTTAGGACAAAATTTTTTATATTTAAATTAAAGTAGTAGTTAGTAGTTAGGTAGTCAGTAGATAGTATAAAGTAGAACAAAAAAAAAGTACTCACTACTACCTACTATGATATCATTGAGTTTAAAGTACAATTTTGAAAGTAAGGTTAGTACTAGCTATTATAAATAAGCTACTTATGGGTTATGATGCTTGAACTTAATAGTATTTCAGAAGTTCAGTATAAGGAGATAATGATAATGGATAATGAGTAGTATCAACAGGAACAATTGATGTTGTTAAGTCTGAAGTCTAATTCTTAGACACAAAGATATATATATAAAAGAGTGATGGTCTGTGTACAAGCTGTTGCCATCATATGATCAAAACTTATACCTAATAGGAGTTGTAATTTGTTATAGTAGATGTCAAGCTAATTATGTCACTATATTAATATACTTATATCTCTATAAATACTTATTACTATGAAATATACCATATATTATTGAAAACAGTTTGATGAGCACTTTCTAATATAATTTTGATTGTGTGAATCTATATAGCCATTTATAAGATATTAGCAAACAAAGCTTTAATAGTTACTAATGGCCTGATATCTTGGTTGTTTATTATTGCTTTTGAACCTCTTGTATATGTACAGATAGCCTTTATTTGGAGCTTGACAGTGAAGCTTAGTTTGTGAAAATTAGTCTACTAGTTGTGGAGATACAAGCTGAATGAAGTTTGTGACAAATTCACTATTTTTTAAATCTTCTCCTTCTCCATCTTTGCTCCATTTGGTCCTATTACCACTCCCAAAAACCCAAAGTCTCTTATCTTTTACATATATTTCTCTGGTTCCACAAATAAATCATTCTTTATCATTTTTTAAAAATATTTCCTCCACAATATCATCACATTTCTCCTTCATCTCTGTTCCTACCATTACATCATCAATAAATGCTGTTATGTCTCCTATTTTTATCAAGTCTCTCAACAAGTCATTTAAAAGGTAGTCAGTGAATTTGAAGTCCACAAGACATTATATTATATCACCATCTCAAGTCTATCTTTGTAAATACTTTCTTTCCAATATTATCTATCAAATTTGAAATCAGTAGCAATGAATAATTGTTCTTATATGTCCAACTGTTTAAATATTGATAACTCTACACCATCCTCTTTATTCTATCTTTATTTGGCACAAAGAACACTGATAATATTTACAGTGACTTCAATGGTTGAATATATCTTTTTCTCAACTGATTCTTCAAAAATTCTTGTTTTTTCTCTTCCTTAGCACAGATCTTTCTCTGAGATCTATAGTATAATCTTTCTCATTGACATCCTCTCTAAATCCTTCTTTTCAATTTTTCTTTTTTCTTCTATTATTCTGGCTATCTCTATTTCTTCCTCCATCAATGGTCTCCTAAACTCCTTCTTCTTTTCATTTATTTTTTCCTGTCTGTTCTTTTTCCTTCTGCTTTGGTTATTTCTGCTTTATTTGCTTTATCTTTCACTGCTTTCTATACTCTTTCAGACATCTTATTATCATCACCTTCCTAATCTTCCAATCAATTTCAGGGTTATGGTATATTAGCCATGGCATTCTCAGTATCATATTCCACTTCTGATTTTCTATCATATTAATCTCCATTCTCTTCTTGTGTTTCTTCTCATTCCAGGATATGTATGCTTTAGTAATGACCATTGATTACTGCTACTAGGAACAAATAAAATAGTCTCTCCAACTTCTTCTACTTAAACTTGTACTTCTTTACAAACTCCAAACTTATTACCAACCTCATTGCTTTACTATCTAATGATGCTTCCACTATAATCCTATCTTCTTCACCCTCCTGTTTCAATCCTGTCTTGACTATTACAGTCTCTCTTTTTTTTCTTGTTAAGAATTCCTATATATCACCCTGTATTATAGACTGACTTCTGAAACTCCTGTGACATTTGCTTTCTAACCCCAAACAAAACTCTCAAACATTCTAGATATACTTTCTCATCTATGCTCTCTCATATACAGATTAATTATTCATGTTTTATCTTTTAGTAACTCATCACCTAGACTTTAGGTCATTTTATTTCCAAGAAACTGTCTCTATAATGTCCTCTTAGTTATTTCCTACACTACTATTTGTAAGAGGATGTATTTTTGCATAAAGTTCAAGCACTTAAACCCTATTGAACCCTATTCTTCTTATTTCTTATCAACTAGCATATCTTTATCTTTGCTAGACCCTATAGTCTTTCTAAAGCTAATACTGCTACTTTCTGCAGTTAAGCCTCACTTCACACTTCTCAATGTTTAGATACTGCTCCACTCTGATAGTTGCTATAGTAAGCTTCTTTTATTTCTTGGTAAATCTTCCAGATACTTCCATTAGAGTTTTAGACTATCTGATTACCATTATTCTGTCAGATTAGAATATATTCTAGTAGTATTTAGGATAGTTATTATTTCCAGGAGTTCTCATTCTTGTTGTGGTAACCACTAGTCACAATGACCAATAGTAACACAAGCAATAAATCTCTTAGCATGATATCAAGTAGAGATCACAAGAGAACTCAACAAGAAGTCTCTGCTATATTGCTATTCTATTTATATAAGTTACAGATGGTCCATGCTATGAATAACTACTCCTACCCTAATGTTCATGCATCATTTATACTTCATCCTCATGTCTTTCATAAGGACACTATACTATATATATATATCCTAATATTATTCATCTAAACTACTCCAGCCTGCTCTAGGCTTTATGACCTCACATAACCTCACATAATGTGATGTGTCATGTGACCACAGTGTCATGTGCCTCTTCATTGTCAATAAAAAGAAAAAGAAAAAGAAAATCAAAAGAAAAGAAATATAAAATCAAGAAAAATAGATAAAAGAAAAAGAAAAATATTACTGCTTAACTGCATCATAACGATTCTGTTCTTTTAGAGTTTTCTAGAGATAAGTATTACTTGTATTTAGTTAATTAATAAGTTCTTAGGACTTCCTAGAGATTGTAGAAGTCTGCAAAATCCTATAGACATTACTAGTTACTCTAACACTATTTTCTTAGCTACAGTTCTAACTTAGTATCTAAGACTAGGTAAATACTCTGTAGTTCTCTAGTCTGGAAATCAACAAATCTAAGCAACTCACTTCTTTTCCTGAGCTAGAATCTGAGCAAACCTACTTCTTTCTTAGTTCTCTATATAAAATTACAACTATGTAATAGATAGCAGTATAATATATAAGTTGAGGCTAAAATCATTATTTATAGTTCTATTACAAGTTTCTAAATATGTTAGAGTTAAAGACAGAAAACTTTATTTATTTTATTTTATTTTTATTTTTTCTTATTTTTTTATTTAAAACTTAGGTTTAGAATTATAACATGATATTACACCATTGCTTTTTTCTTCCTTACCATCATCTTGTATGGTAGTACTTATTAGAGAAATTGCAAATAAAAATTATTTTCTTTGTAAATCAACTATGTTCTACTTAATAGAGATAGATACAGTCTTCAAAGATGTCAATATGGATAGGCCAAGAGATAGATCCAGTGTGCTGAGCCTGAACTTGTCAAGAGAATTGTTGACCCATTCAAATTTATCATCTCAATGTTATGACTTAAGATACAAATGTTATAATCAAAAGTAAAATCTTGTATTGGGTTAATCACAAATAAACTCAATAGAGTTTCTAGATATAAGTTATATATCTTATATACTAACAACTGTTGGTCTATGCTCTACTACTTTAGTCTACCCTAAATGACCATGCATTATTCTTAAGATTAATATATATGAAACATGCTATATAATATAATTATTCTAAAACCTTTTATATCCTTCTATCATGACCACATGATTTGTATGACAATATCATGTGATATGTGACTTTTGTGATACTAGTTTGTAACAGTTGTGACAGTCATGCTAAATCCTAACTCTTAAATAAAAGAAATAAAAAGAAAATGGCAAGAGAAAAATAAAATAGAGTCTATTGTTTACAACTCTGACATTACTCCCCTTTCAAAGTTCCTACTCTAAAGGAACTTGCTTCTTCCTCCCTATTATCTTATCCTTCTCCTTCTACTTATCCTGACTTCTTTCCAACTTCTTCAAATACTCATCTTTAAATTTCTTATTATCCTACTCAAACAATAACTTTGTAGTATACCTCTTTAGCAACTCACTCCTCTTGAATTCTTCTGTCTTTGGATTTAACTTTATCTTCTACCTTTTGTCCATTTCTTCCTATCTATTGTTGTGGCAATCACTTATTACAAAGACAAATGATCACACAAGTGGTAAATCTCTTAAGTTGGATATCAAGTGGGAAGTTTACAAGAGAACTCGACAAGGAGTCTCTGCTAAATTAGAGTCCTATATATACTAAATACACCTGGTGTTATAAGACGAGAGTGTGGACAGACTTTAGGTAGGGTTAGGGTTAGGACAGTAGTAATTATTAGTCTACAACGGACATAGGGTTAGGAGATAGGCATGTGACCTGGAAGTCATGTGATAGAGTCTAGAGCGGTCTGGAAGGACTTAGGGTCTAGAAGGATCGGGAAGAGTCTAGAGATAGAGTTAGGGTTAGGAGATGACGTCAAGAGACATGGATTCCTCATGGTGTACACATAGTATGCACATGTACAGCGGAGATTAAAGGTATGACGTCAAGGCACATGTAAGAAGCATGGTGGCCTTATGGAAAACACATATGGATGAGTAATAGACATGAGGTAGAAGCATGGTAGATGGACATGAGGTAAACATATTGTCGTAGCATGGACCACTTGTAAGTTATATAAATAGAGGAGCAATGCAGCGAGGGCTCCTTGTCGAGTTCTCTTGTAATTCCCCACTCTTTACTTGATAGCCCATTGGAGAGCTTTGCTCGTTGTGAGATCATTTGTCCTTGAGTGATGAGTGGTTGCTACAACACCTGGTCCATGCTACAACCTCATGTCTGCCACATTTCTTACTCAAGGCCACCATGTTGTATACATGTGCCCTGACATCATCTTCTAGATCTTTCCACTATGTTCTAGGCTTATGATGTGACATCATGTGACATGTCATGTGACTGTGATGTCACATGCCTCTTTATCGTCACTAAAAAGAAAAAGAAAAAGAAATTCAAAAGAAAAGAAATATAAAATCAAGGAAAATAGAAAAAGAAAAATGTTAGTGTCCAAAGCGTTCCATAACATCTATCACCTAATTACTATTTCTAATCTTCTCTCCAATTCATCTAATAACTCTTTTGCATTCTTTAAATCTTTTTTGCTTTCCTATATATCATTTTCTGCTGTAAAATCTTTTTATCTCACCAAATACTTGTTTACTTCTCAAACTTTCCTCTTCTTTAATATATTTTCTACCTCCTACTCTTCTACTCCATTTACTTCTACTGGCTTTGGTTTCTTGACTCTTTACCTTCTTACTAGTTTTCTATATCTCTCTATTTTACTAACATTTACCACTGGATGAATTCTCATCAAGACTTGTAGTTTCAACTTCACTGCATTCTTCGATACTACTTCCTCTATCTCATATGGCTCTACATATCTCTTTATCAACTTTTTTACTAGTATTTCTTTGAATACTAAGTCTTTTGTGCTTAGCATCATTTTATTGTTCTCCTTTCACTTCTCTACTTCTCTTTGTCCTTTATCTGCTTGTCTCTTCATGTCCTCCTGTACCTTCTTTAATACTATTCTTGCTTTCTCTTGTACTCTCTTCATTCTTTCTGCAAATTTTCTTTTCTTCTGATGTTTGCTCCCATCCTTAACTCTCTACCATAGTTTGCCATGAAAGGTGAAATCTTTGTTGCTATATGAACCTTGTTGTTTACTGCAAACTCTGCTGTTACTAACCACTCTGGCCAATCTCTCTGCCTATATTCTGTAAGAAACCTTAAGTACTGTTCCAACTCTTGGTTCATCCATTCTATCTGCCTATTCATTTGTAGGTAGAATGATGTTAATAACCTCATCTCTATACCTAGCATTTTATTCAACTCTCTTGTCAACTCTATTACAAACTGTAGTCCTCTATCACTTATCACACTCTCTAGTAACCTATATAACTTCCACATGTTATTTCTAAACAATCTTGCTAATTCTTCTGCTGTTACCTCTTCTGTTGTTACCACAAAATATACCATTTTTAACAACCAATTACATACTACTAGTATCACATTCTTTCTTGTTACTAATGGCAACTTTGTAATAAATTCTACTGTCAGGTGTGTCTATGGCTTCTCTGGTACCTCATTCATCATCAAATTTTCCACTGGTGCCTCTGTTCTATTTTTCATTCTCTGACATACATCATATCCTTTCATATATTTCTTTATATTCTTTGTAACTCCTGGCCACCAGTAATTCCTTGTAACCAACTTTGTCATCTTCTATCTCCCTCCATATCCTGCTACTGGCATATTATGATGAAGCTAGATTATTTCTACTCTCAACTCTTTATTATTTGGTATGTATATTTTTCTTTTATTTAATATTAGTTCCCTATTTATCCCCTATTTATTTCTTCTTAGACTCCTCACTTCTGCCTTCTTTATCTCTTCATCTACTCTAACTACCTCTTCATAATAAATATTTAATTACAATTGTCATTTTATATACTTACTTTCAAATCTGGTCTCTTACTAAATCTATCTGTCTTCCTCATTTTTATTCCTGGTATATATTTCAAGATGAAATCAAATCTTGATAAATATAGAGTTTATCTTGCTTGTCTTCTATTCAATTCCTGCACTTTCATAAAGTATTCCAGATTCTTGTAATCTGTCCAAATCTCAAACTTGAATTTTGTGCTCTCTAATAAATGCCTCCAGTTTTCTAATTCCATAATCACTACTAATATCTCTTTATTATATATTTCATAATTTCTCTCTGTTTTGTTTAACAACTTTGATAGATAAGCCCCTGGCCTCCACTTCCCATCATTACACTCTATGGATAATACACCTCCTGTCACAAAATCTGATGCATCTACTTCTATCCTTATTTTCTTGTCTAAGTATAGGGCAATTAGAATTGGTTCTGTGGTGAACTATTTCTTTAATGACTTTAATGACTTTTTATAATTCAATTTCCATTCCCACTTTTGCTCTTTCCTCATCAACTCATACAATGGCCTCACTATCTTTACAAATCCTTCTATAAATTATAATAATTTGCCAGTCCTAAAAACTTCTGTATGTCTTTCACTGATTTAGGAACTGGCTAATCTAACACTGCTACTTCTTCTATCTTTATACCTTCTGGCCCTAATACTACTTCTAAGAAATCTACTTCTCTTACTTTTCACTTATACTTCTCTAGTTTCATATATAAATCATTCTCCTCCAATCTTTTCAATATTTTTGCTACCAACTCATCATATTCTTCCTTCATCTCCATCTCCATCATTATGTTGTCAATAAAATTTCCAACCCTCTCTGTATTTATTAGGTCTCTCAGCAACTCATTCATCATAGCTTAAAATGTAACTGGCAAATTTGTTAATCTGAAAAATATAACAGTAGGTTTAAAAGATCCCTCTGGGGTAGTGAAAGCTACCTTCCACTTGTCTTCTTCTTTTATTCTCACATTATTATATTCCCATCTCAAATCTATCTTTGTAAATATTCTCTTGGTGCCAATATTCTCTATTATATCTGAAATAAGTGGTAGTAGGTAATTATTCTTCACCATCCACTCATTGATATATTGATAGTCCTATATCATTCTTTTCTTTCTATCCTTCTTTCCTACAAAAAACACCAGTGCAGTCTGTGGTGACTTTGACAGTCTAATGTATCACTTCCTTATTTGCTCTGCTATAAACTCTCTAATCTCTTCTCTCTCTTCTCTTGACAACAGATCCACCTTCCCTTTCCTTGGTATAAATCCTTCCTTTAGTTTAATTAGATAATCCCAGATCTTTCTTGTAGGTATTCTTTCACTTTGTTTCTTACCAAAGACTTTTATCTATCTGTGGAATCTTTCTGGAACTAGCTTCTTCACTTCAGCTCCAAACTTTGCCACTTCTTCCTCTTTATCCTATATCTTCCACTCTTCTACTACTCTCTTTATTTTTACTGTACCACCTCTCTTTGTCTTCTTCTTCCTCTGTTTTTCTTTCTCTTCTTTTTCTCACTCATCTCCCTCTTCTCTCTTCTTTTTTTCTTTCTTCTGTTTCTGCAATCCTGACTTTTCCTACTTTGATCTCTACTGCTTCCCACATTCTTCTAGACACCTTGTTATCTTCACCTCTCCTATTTTCTAATTAATTCCTGGATTGTGGCAAGCAAGCCAAGATATACCCAGTATAACACTCCACTTCTGGCCTCCTATCATATCTATGTCTGTTTTCTCTCTATGCTTTTGATAGTAAATATTCACTTCTACTGTATACTCAATTAGTTCCTTCTTGTTGAAAGAACCATCTATATTTCTTACATATATGGGCCTCTCCATCTTCTTCAACTTAAACCCCTGCTTTTTTGCAAATTCTAAACTCATTACTAACCTTTTTGCTCTACTATCCAACAATACCTCTACTGTGATTCTCTCTTACATATCTATTCTTTTTAATCCTATTTTCACTGTAACTTCTCTCAGCTCTTCTCTTTCTTTTACTGTTTTTCTTACTTCCCTTTCCTTCTTCTTCTCTTCTTTTCTTACTTTCTCTTCCCTTAATATTGTTCTTTTGTCCTTCTCAGGTTTCTCTCAATCCAGAATACCAGCTTGCATTATATAATTAGCTAGTACATGGTATCTGTTATAAGAATCTAGTCAAAGACTACTAGATTCTTCTCCTCTTTTAAATTGTTCATATTATTTCTATTGTCCCCATACTCCATTCTCCTTTCTTGGCTAATTATTCCCCAATTTCTACAATTCTGCACTAAATGGCCAAATTCTTTACAATTGTAACAATTTCTATTTTCACAATCTACCTCCATAACATATAGGTCTCACCAAGGTACAAATCCTGCCTGCTGGTTCAGGCATGCCATTACTACATTTGTTCTCTCCACTTCTTTCATTGGAGCAAGCCCTGTCAGCATCTACTATTGTGCTTCTTGCCTTCTTGGCCAAGCTTGAGGCTATGATAATTATTGCCATTATGCCCCTTAGTTGTTCTACCTTGATACTTGAGCTCCATTATCTTGTCTACTTCTTAACCTCTCCTCTTTTCTCTTACTCTCCCTCTAACATTTGTCCAAATTAGTGGCATGTTTGTACTACTGGTCAATACTAGTTGGAGGCCTCTCTGCCTCCATTAGTTTTCTCCTAATTACTTTACTCATTCATCTTTTAAATTCTTCTATTAATGCTCTTTCTTTATATCTGCTTTCTCTTACTATTCTTTAAAATTCTTGCACAAATTATTTTATAGTTTTTCCTTCTTGTTCTATCCTCCTCAGTTCTGTTATCTTTACTGATTTCTCATCTCCCCCTCTAAACTCCTTTTTAACTCTAACAAAAATTCTCCTGCTGACCCAAATTCTGCTTCTTCTATCTCTAAATATTCCAATAAATTTTCTTTCCATACATCTACCAATCCTCCTTATACATATAATAACACTCATTGGATCTATTCTTCCACTGTTACTCCTTTCATCCTCATTTTCAGGTATAACCTGCATATCATGATGAATTCTTCCACTCTCCCTGTTTTTCCATTGAAAACAGATAGTTTTGCCACTTCTATATTGGATCCTGTGTTAGATAATATCTATTATTTAAATTGACATATGGAATTTACAAAGTAGTACTTCTGCTAAAACTCTAATTAACCAATGCTTCAGTATAGAAAGCTACATTGTAATCATTTATAGAGCAAATATAAACTTTAGTATCATCTAATGCAAGAACTGTTGAAAGTAGAAACATATTACCTTCATGTATCAAGCCCAAGGATTTTTCTATGTCAAATACAACATCTTATACAAGATCAAACACCATTGCCACTTTGCTTGGTTGTCAAGATCACAGAAAGTGGACTTAGTTTCTTTTTATTTTATTTCTCATTTTTATTTTATTTTATTATTTATTTTCCATTTTCTATCTTTAGAACTAGTGTTAGAGTTAGAGTGATGAGATTATGCTGTCACAAATCAGTTACATCAGATGATATAGTCACAGTAACAGTCATAAATTATATGATTCATAGAAGGATATAGAAGGTTCTGGAAAGATGATGTCATACAATGTGTATAACACATATTAACCTTAAGACTAACATATGGCTGTTTAGGGTAGGTTGGAAGTAGCTAGCATGGACCATGTGGATTTAGTATATAAGGTAGACAGACTATCTTGTATAGAGTTCTCTATTGAGTTCTCTTGTGTAAATCTTATACAAGGTTCTTTCTTTTAACCAACTCTAAGGTCTTAAGTGTTATAACTCAAAACCCTTAGAGTTGGATTAGGAGGTAACCTTGTATTGGGTAATACAAGAGAACTCAATAGAGAGCTATTTTACAGGATTGTCTACTTTATATACCAAAGGCCTATAGTCTGTACTAGGCCCTCCTAGCCTATCCTAAACTACCAGATGTGCCTTAAGACCAACATGTGTTGTGCACATTGTTCGATGTTTGTCTCTTTTCCACCTTCTTCTTGTGTTTGTGTGGCTAATCCTAACCCTAAGTTCTAAAAATAGGACAGAGGAAGATAAATCAAAAAGAAAATAAAAATGGAAAGGAAAAAATAGAGAGAAACTAAGTTTACTTTTCTTGATCTTGATATTAAGTTCATAATATTGGTGTTATAAAGTTAACTTCAAGACTAACCTTCCATATCACAAAACCAAACAGGACAAATCCTGCCCTTACACATTTAAATGTTTGAATTGCAAAGGAGAATATTAAGCTGACTCTAATATATGTCTTTTCTGGAGATATCTATCACAAAATAAACTACTCACTTATTTGTGATATCTGAACCTTAGGTATACTCTCAGAGGTTTAGAAGTGATTTAGAAGTTCAATAATAATGACAATGATAATTAAGATCAATATAGATAATAAAGAATAAAGATTGATGA
>JAJOHK020000876.1:0-18354 GCA_022457215.2 Leucocoprinus gongylophorus
GAATCGACGTAACCAGGTTGCTCACACTGGTTCTCACGCGACAAAATAAATAATCGACACAGGGATTAAGTTTGTATCGTTTTGATATCACATATAATATAAGCACATTCAAAGCACTGGTTTTCCCTTTGGCTTGAAGATATCACTCGTCATGTTTAGTATCAGTTAATTATGTTTTGCTGTGAGACTCTGGAAATTCCCATTGGTCATTAGGAGATCGACTCGGTTCTTGAGATTAGGGCTTGTATAATAGTTACTCGTTGTATTGAGTGTGTGAAAACAGATTAGTGTTGATGCCAGGTGAATCTGTAAGGGGATTAGTTTTTTTTTTAAAAAAATCAGCAATTTATTACACAGAGCGCGTAGGCAAACTGTGGTAGCTACTTCGTAGCTACATACAAGACAGATGAAACAACATGAAGATATAGAGAAAAGAAACAGAAAAGAGAGGAGTAAAAGAAAAAGGGAGATAAAGGAAAACTACAAAAAACTAATTACAAGATCAAATTGAAACTGATGATGAAGTGGAGTTTGGAAAAGCAAACACACTAGGGTTAAACTCAAGGAACATGACAAAGTAGCTAACCAAGTTCCTTCTTGGGTTCCAATATTTGTTAAACCTTCTGCACTCATGAAGGATATGATGTCTTGTTTCAATGGAGTATAACCTGCACAGACATCTAAACTCTTCCCTAGGGAAAAATCTAAGTCTGTATTTGCCAATTGGAGCATGATTGGCAATTGCTCTTAAGGCTCTAGCATACAAAGAGTTGGAGTGGCCAAAGAATTTTAGCCAAGACCTGCCTTTGATGTAAGATAGTTCAATGATGTTGTCATCACTGTCAGGAAGATTAAGGAAATGTTTCCTCTTGAGGTCCAATGCTTGGAAAGTTATTTTACACTTGTTCGCAATATCATCACATTCACTTCTTTTGCTGAAATCTCATGACACTTTGCAAGGGGAGAGAGGAGTGGGGTTGAAAGATTTTGTTTCCTTATCAATAGCTTTGTGAAGTGCCCAATTGCAATGGCTGGGGCACTCCCAAAATTTGATCAAATTCTCCTAATGATGTGAGAAGAAAGTTTGAAGTTCTTTGAGTATAGATGATGTATAGACTTGGTAAGGATTGGATGCAGGATCAAAAATCTTTTCAGTAGTATGGATTAAGTTAGTGATGACAATGATTTTTGAAACACTATTGTGGCTTATGGCCTGATTAATACCACACCTGATAGCAAACAGCTTGGCTTTTGTGCTCGTAATATTAACTATATGATAGAGGGTTTTGGTAATAGGTTTATTATGGATATGCATATGAGATATAGAAGTGGGGATGTTATTTTTGATGCTAGCGTCTGTGATAACAAGAGCATGCAAAGGGGTACTTGAAGATTTGATAGCCAAGTTGTCAAGTTGCTGAATGTGTATCTTGAAGCTATCATCTTTTTGTTTATTAGATAAATAAAAAGAGAAACAACTAGGGAAAATGTCAATAATTCTATGACTAGGAGAAAATTCAAGATGAAGAGGAGTAAAGAAGGGAAATACTTTATTGGGCCTGTTATTCATATCAACTAGTGAGCATTTAACTAAGTCATGTTAGCATCTTGTAAGAAACCCAAGCGAAGATAAATGTTGATTGAGCAATAAATATGTTCTAGGCTCTATGAGGGAGCAAAGGATGTGATTAGGAGAAATGGAATGTGCTCGAAGTTGCGACCTTTTATTGAGTTTCTAAAGGTAAAGTTTGATTGGAATAAGACCCATAATAGCTTCAATGCTGAATAAAGGGGATGTTTTAAAAACCCCTGTAATTCAGATGGCAGCTCTGCTTTGCATTTTGCCTAACATTTTCAGAGGATAAGATAGAGGAGCTCTGTGGTAGTGCTAAAATTGGAACCTGTAAAGAGCAATTAGAAGAATGCAACTTTTGTATAAGAGGTGTTTTTGATATGAGTTCAGGTCTCAAACTGAGTTTCCAAGGATTTTCATGCATTTGACAGTTGAAATTGCCTTGTTGGAGTAGAAATTGATATATTGATGGAATGATAGCTTTTTGTTGAAGATGAAGCCAAGGTACTTTCAGAGATCCTTGGGGTACAGGATAAGGTCACCAATAGAAGAGAGGTTGAGCAGAGGGGGATTAAATGAGCTATGTGACCTAATAAAATGGAAAACTTGAGTTTTTGAATATTCCACTATAAGACTGAATTTTAAAAAAATATTAGATACAACATTATAACTACAAAAGAGGATGAAATTCAATAGATGAAGAGATTTGCTCTGGGTAATAAGGAGACCATTGTCTACAAAATATAAAATGGAAATTAGAATTTTTAGAATTTTTAAACAATTTTCAAGAATGTAAAGAAAAGGTAAAAGATATAGAGCCAATAGAATAGGAGAAAGAGCTGAGCCTTGACCCACTCCAATGTTTACATCAAGAGCTGGTGAGATAAAACTATTCCAAAAGTAATCCGTTTTTCTACTAATAAGATAATTCAAGAAGAACTTAACAATTTAAAGATCAAAACCCACTTTTCCTAGGATAAGAGAGAGAAAGCAGTGGTTGAGTGAGGGAAATAATTGGGTGATGTCGAATGTAAGATCCTCAACATCATGAGACACTCCAAGAGTTAGTGGAATAAAAACTGCAATAGAGATCTAGTAAAATACAGGTTGTCAAAGAAGCTAAAGGATTGGAAAACCTTCTGGAGAATGGTTAAGAACACCAAGTAGACTTTCTTTAATCTCAAAATTCAAGAAATAGCTAACAAGAAACAAGGCCCTTGGGAACTTATAAATTGGGTCAACAAGTGAAAACTTCTAGCCATTTAAGCAATCAAATTCAATAACCAACCATATCTATAAATCAACAACCTGTAGCATGAACTTCACTCTTCCTTCAATACAGCCCTATATTGCAGCACCGAGGATGACATCCTTGATGAAATCGATTTGATATTACCCTCCTCTTGGAATCTATTCTCAGAAGAAGAATTTATAAATATGCTCACTAAATGCAATAACTTGTCTACATCTGGCCCAAACAAGCTGTTATAGAGTCATTTCAAGCATATATTCAAGGACAAAGTTCACTTGAATAATATTATCAGGATCACTAATACGTACTTAGACTTAGGTCATTAGCTGTTTCACTTCAAGATTTCAACAACCATTGTAATCCTGAAACCCAACAAATCTTCATACAACATGCCTAAGTCCTTTAGACCAATCATTTTGCTCAATATCTTGGGCAAACTAATTGAAAAAGTCATCAGTGATAAACTCCAATTTCACACAATATCCAACAACTTCATCTATCAAAGTCAACTTGAGGGACTTAAGTTTAAGTCTATAACAGATGCAGGCATAGTACTAACACATATTATTCACTTGGGTTGGGTCAAAAACCTTCCAACTAGTACTCTTGGAATTCTTCTCCCAGGTGCTTTTGACTATATTAACAAACTAATTGATGATGTTGTCCAAACTGGTTATGTCAGACAGGTTGGATATATGAAGATTTCTGATAGATATAGTGACATCTTTAATAAAGGCCGCCTCCTCTTTGCTATCTTTGATGATTGAGCATTTGGTAGAATTAATGCCTTCCTCAACAATGGGAATAGTAATGGTGAGAGAGGCATGGTCCAACATTAGGTGCCAATTAGAATGTATTAAGTAGTTGTTTAATTTGCTTGAATCACTGTAGAGGAATATAAGGTCAATGACTGAGTTTGAATCATTGACATTATCTGAATACATAGTCAGAACTTAGTTAGTAGGGCTTGATAATTCTAGATTAAACAAGTCAGCAACAATAAGAAGATCATTACTAATGGTAGAATGATGAGGAAACAACAGATCCCATAAACTATCCCTAATATTAAAGTCACCAGTCATAATTAAAAGATTACAAATATTTGCTTCAGTATCCTTGAGATACTTTAAAGCAGAGTGGGAAGAATCAGAATAAATGTTCATTAACCAGAAAATGTTGTTGTTGTTGAAGAACAAGACTAAGAGAATATCCCTATAATTAATAATGTCTTTGCAAAGAGAAAAGCAAAGCAAAGATAGTCTGATGTTGATATAAATGACAACCCTAGGAAAGTCATTCACCAAATCAGAGGCTTTGGTAAAGGTTAGCTAGTTAGAGTGGTTAGTGACTCCAACTAGCAGTTCTCCTTCATAGTTACTAGAACTAGAGATGGATTGAATTGTGGACCAAGATGGCTCTTGGATGAAGATTATATCAAAGTTAGAGTTGACTTCAAGAACAGTGTTTATGATGAAATTATTCTTCTGAATGTTTTGCAAGAAAATCTTGAAGTCATTCAAAATTATATTTTGTCACCATTCATAATTAAATGAGTTGAGGTCTTTTGGTTATCCTAAAGTTTGGCATATTCCTTGGTATGCCATTATTTGTTGAATCTGTGTTTCCAGAATGGGCAGTTGGTAGAGTCAGCTTAGTGTTCACCTTTATAATTCAAGCACTTAAAGAAGTGTAGACAAGAGATATCTTTCTTGGTTTCTAACCTAGGTAGATTAATCTTATTATTGGCTTTGCAACACCATGCAAATTGGTGGGGACTATTGTACTTAACATATTTGGACCCCTGAATTCTACACATACCAGCAGTGTGACCCCATTTCCAGCAGTTTTTACACTGTAGCATACTAGAGTTCATGTTCACACTATAAATTGTGGTGATGAAGCTGCCTACATTGAACCTCCTGTTGATGAGGCTCTTGGCTTTGGTACTACTTTGTGTATTCCATATATTGATTCATACAATGGACATGTCCAACTTAGGGGAGACTTTGATTATTCTTAGTTTGGAGGCTAGAATGATGTCGTTGAAGATATGATTGCTTTTCAGGATATTTTCTATCTTGTTAGAGGACAAACAAGAGTTTGATTATTTGGAGAGATAAGGAATACCAACAATTTTGAGGTATGATTTGGATTATGGCAGTCTTGGAGCATTAATCTGGTTAACTTCAACACATGACGAGTTCTTGATATATTCTTTAATTTCTTAGAGGTTTAAGAGACTAACAACATTGTTAGTAGAAATGACAATGCCCTTATTGTCAATTTGGATGAAGTTGGCCATGACATTTGATTTGATGCTTCTGAGGGCACTGTTAATGTTGATAACATAAGTACTAGAATCCTTTAAGAACTTTCTCACATTATCGATGTTTATTGAAACTATGACTTGTTTGCACAATGGTCTCTTCATGGTTATATTGATATACAGCTTGGATTTGCTATTACTGCTGATGAGTTTTTGAACTTGTTTGATTTTTTTGTTCTGAAGATTTAGAAAGGCTTCCTTAATTTTCAGAGTTTCCATAACTATATTTGATATAGTTGGCTTAAAAGAAACTTGGGCATAAGACTTTTTTTGAGCTGAGAGTAGATTCTTCTTGAAATATTTAGAGATTTTATTGACTTTCTTTGGTGATTTTTCTAGGATAGGAGACAGAAGAGAAGAAATGTAAGTAGGTTTGATGGGTTCTTTACCTTTGATGTTAGCAGGCACCTTGATGATCTGAGGGCTAAATTTAGATTTTACCTTGTTTCTAAATAACATTTTGGAGTCATCCACAATTAGACTGTCCCAATGAGCTTTATAGAGAGATGAGATAAATTCCTAGGCAGTCTTGCTGATACCATCGAGATCTTTGACATTATTAGTCTTGTTACTCTCAATTGCTTTACCAAGTATATATTTGCATATCTTGATTAAAGAATTCTTGATATTCTTGATATCTAATGCTAGGTGTTTTATAGATCTATGAAGTGAAATAGCATGGAAGTTGCTGTCTCAAGACTTGGAGTCTAGAGCTTGGTTGATGTTATAGTTCAACTGAATATTGACCACATTGCTACTGTCAGTAGATTCATTGTTTAAAGCAAGGTCAATATCTATAGCATGTTGTTGCTATACATTAGTAGTAGGGTCAGCTATCTTGCTGACTTGGTTGTTTTAGCTCTTAAGAGCTGTATAATTTAGTAGGGAGCTGTCAGATGGAGCAACAGGGTTATCTTCAACCATCCTGTTACTTTCTCTCTGGACTCTTGTAGCATAGTCCTTGTTACACTCACTTGAGAATAAGAACAGAGTTCTAGGATGGTGTGTGCTATGTATTAGGAAGCCACCTCTCACTTTATCATGAATATTACAATTTTTCTCAAACACATCATTAGCTAAGTTAACAATCATATTCATAATGTTGTTAGGAGGCATTTTTAAAGTTATAGAGCATATTGCTACAGTAGAAGTTGTTGTATTCTCCAAGTCTCTAATAGGCACTATTATGCAAAATAGTAGTTAAAGAGAGAGAAGGAATGTATAAGGGAATTAGTCTTACTTATGAAGTCATAAGTGCCCAAAAATTCAGTGATAATTAGATAAGGTATTCTATCAATATACCACTACTATATATACTACAGTAGGATGATGGTCTATATACTTGGTTCAAGCATTATATCATCATCTTACATAGTAGTGCCCAAAAGAGAATTAGTGAATATATTGAATCTTTCTTTTCCTAAATTTCAGAATAACCAACTACACCACTCTAAGTATCTTTCAATAGATATTGATTTCAATCTATCCAGAGAATGTTTTCTTTCTCTGAGTATTAAAAGTACAAGAGAAATATCTATTAACTTTTCTACATTCTTGATAGATTATATAGAATGTATATAAGCACAGTCTAAAAAATTGACATGGATCAAACAAATTGAGAGTGTGTCATATGCCAAGTCTACTCATTTAGAAAACACATCTCTATAGTACATTCCTTGTTGACAATTAAAGCCCGCCTTTCATAGTGGCCACCTTTCTTGCAACACATCTCATGGTAGTGATGCAACCATCCAGGTATTCCATCTTTTATAATAGAGATACTCTTATTTGACTCAGTCTTCTATGGTAGAGTCACCTCTGTTAGTGTCTCAACACTGAAACCTCCGCTCAGGGTAATAAGGGCTATACTATTGAAACTCTGAGCATCTTTTATAGTAGAAACTCATATATAAGACTGGTAGTTATACTGTAATTTACTAGTCTGATAATCAATAAAGATAAATTCTTATTGAACTCGATCTCTAGTATTAAATAGTGATATACCAAATCAGCACTTACTTCCATCTTGGACTTCTTCCTATTATCTAAAGTTACAACCATGCAGCAGACAGACAACATAGCATATAAGCTGAAGCCAAGATTATTTAACAAGTCTACACATTTCCAAGCCCATCTTGCAGACTTTCACCTCTGGTGTGAACCATGCCTGACAGAAAGAGAAATAGCAAGACCTATTTCTATCCTATACACCTCTGGAAACTGTACCTCTGAAGCTTGTAAACAATCTCATATATATACCTTATAGCAGTAATATTAATAACATATGTTCCTTTCCAAATTTGGAACCATTGGTTATTCCATACCAGGCTGATCAACCAGCTGACCCACAACTGTGGTGTTACAATTTAACTCTCAATGTATTAAGACAAGAAAAAAAATCTTGTATAGAGTTTACACAAGAAAACTTGATAGAATTCCTAGTACAAAAGTGTCTACCTTATATACACTAGACTGTTGGTCCATACTACACTAGACTCAGCCTACCCTAAAGACTATATATTTTTCTTAAGATTAACATGTATAATATATACTATATAATATCATTTGTTCCAGATTCTTCTATAATATTCTTTTATGACATGTGATCATGTGACTATGACTTGTGAAAGTGTCATGTGACATCACACTAACCCCTAACCTTATGTTCAAGAAATAAAATAAAATAGAGAAGAAAAATTAAAAAAAGTAAAGTTTACTGTTTTTAATTTTAATATCTGGGATAGTAATTTTATGTTAATATCCTCATTTGGCATTGATGAATTCATAACTGGTAATATAAAAATATTGTATATTCCCTACAAAGAATAGCTATATTTATTAAATAATAACTATTAGTATTACAAACTCAAGACTTGAGAGCAAGTTAAGAGAAAAAACCTTGTATTATGGTTAATATAAGGTAACTCAATAGAGTTCTTAGTACAAAGTTGTCTTTCTTATATACACTAAACTAATAGTCTATGCTGCACTAAACTTAGTCTATTCTAAAGATTATATATATTACATATTATTAATATATAGAATGATATCATTATTTTAGAACCTTCTATAATGTTTTTTATAACATATAATCACATGACAGTCACATGTGATATCACACTAACCTCTAACTCTAAGTTCCAAAATAAAAAATAAATAAAATAAATAGACTAATAGCTAATGACAATAACAAGATCTTTAGATAATATATCTTATCACAGTTTAATAAGAAAACTATACCTACTTCAAAGACAACTAAATGTAAACAAGCCAATATTTCAAGGATTCCCTCTCCTATCAGAATTAAAGATAATAGACTTTATTTATTTTTATTTTTATTTTATTTTATTTTTTAGACTTAGAATTAGAGTTTAGTATGACATTATACTTAACTGTTACAAACTGTTACAACTCACAGTCACATGATCATACATCACAAAAAACATTGTAAAAGATTCTAAAACAATGACATCATACAGCATATATTACACATGTTGACCTTAAGACAATATATACCCTCTAGAGTAGGCTAGATAAGTATAGTACAGACCATGAGCCTAGTGTATATAAGATAAACAAATTGTACTTAGAAACACCATCAAGTTCTTTTATATTATCTGATACAAGATTCTTTTCATTCTCTAACTTTTGAGTTTGAATTATAACGTCTTCTATCCCTTCTTGTTACAACCTTAAGCTAAAGCTCAGGTTGCACTTAGGCAAAGACTTTGAGAGGAAGTTAAAGAGGGAAGATGTATAAGTGGTAAAGTGTAAGGATACTCTACACTATATATACTAATAGTCCTCAAGGTTTTAATATGTAGTCCATGAAACAAGTGAATTATAATACATAAGGAGACAAGAAGAAGTCAATGAGGACAGAGCACCTACTATATGAGGCACTGACTGATATTACTTTGGTGCCACTGATCATAGTGTCATACCCTGAACCCATCTCTATGCTGCATCCTTAAGATATCAATTGTAACACTTCTAGGCCTAACAAAAGTATTTTGGCCAAATATAAATATTTCAAAAAGACCTAATCATTGGATCTGAATATCTGCTCATTTGCTCAGGCTACTAAAGATGACATTAAGAATATTCTCAAAATTAAGGATGTATTTCCCAAACTGTTTTCTGGCAAGATCATCAAAATCCACAAATTGCTAATAACAAGAGAATAAAGAGCAAGCCAAAACTTAACATGACCACCAAAGGTTCTTCTAGAAAACAGATTATTATACCAATAAGCATAAACAACTCAAACACAATTATCTCTCAAGTAAATGTCTATATATTGAATATTAATAGACTTCTAAAAGGTATGAAATTTGAAGTGTCTACTAATTTCATTTGCTCTGATAGTAGAGGAGTTATTATCACCACTAACAAAGTAGCAGTTACTTCAGATTTGAATGCAGTTGAGAAAGAATTGAACAATATAGACTCAAATGATATCATAAGCCCCTGACTTTCTCAATTCAAATTGTACCTCAAAATCCTAGGATTGCTTTACTTAGAAAAAACAAATTTGCCTATTACATCTAATGTAATAAAAAAGTAATAAAGGATACTTATATCTTTGATATTGTTTTAATATTTTATCCATATATCATCAAGACATTCTCTAAGTTAGACATGGCTGTTATATTTAGGATTCTCAAAACAGTACAAAGGCTAAGTGTCTTACTAACAGATATTTCAATATAGAATGACATATTGCAACTATCTGAGAAACCAACATGAATTCTGGTGTTCTTCAATACAAGAATTGTTAGAAGTGGAGATATGTTACTTTTGCCTATCATACACATAGTGTCAAATACCAAAAGTACAATGGTCTGTATAAAATTGAACATCACAGGAAAATAGCATGGTGTTGTAAGGCTAACTTTAAAACAAATTCACTTAACACACTCTGATATACTCAGAAAAGTAGCTAATAGTCTTAATCTAGATCTATCAACATTTATCTATCATAAAATAAACTACTCACTTGTTTGTGATATCTGAACCTTGGGTGCTGTCAGACTTATAAAGTCTGGACTTAAGTTTCTTTTAATTTTCTTTTAATTTTATTTTTCTTCTTTTCTTTTCTTTTAGTTTTTATTCTGAGAACTGGGGTTAGAGTTTAGCATGACATAATAGTCACATCGTCACATGTCACAGTAACAGTCACAAGTCATGTGGTAGTAATAGAAGGATGTAGAAGATTTTAGAAAGATAATGTTATATAGCATATTTAACACATGTTAATCTTAAGGCAAACATATGGTCATTTAGGGTAGGCTAAAGTAGTAGTAGCACAGACCATGGGGTTTTAGTATATAAGATAGATAATTCTGTACAAAGTTCTCTATTGAGTTCTCTTGTGTTAATTCTAATACAAGATTCCTTTCTTTAATTAACCCTAAGATCACTGAATCATAACAGGTATACTCTTAGAGGTTTAGAAGCAATTTAGAAGTTCAATAATAATGACAATGATAATAAAGATTAATACAGATATCAATGATAATAAGAGATAATAATTGATATAAATTAATGTTGTTAAATCTGAAGTCTAATTCTTAGATATAAAAGTATTTCTATAAAATAGTAATAGTCTGTACATAAGCTGTTTCCATTATATAATCAAAACTTATACCTAGTAGGACTGTCATCTATCATAGTAGATGTTAGGCTAATTTTAGAAGATAACTAATTATGTTACTACATTGATATACTTATATCTTTATGAATACTGATCTTTATATAATGTATAATATATCATTAGAAAATGTTTGATAAGAAATTTCCAACATAAGTTTAATTGTAGGAATCTATTCAGTTATTCCTGAGATAATAGCCAATGAAACTTATAGTTACTAATAGTCTGATATCTCATTAATTTGTTGTCACTTTTATATATTCCATATATGTGCAAATAGCCCTTATTTAGGGCTTTCTAGTGCAACTTGGTTTGTGAGAATTGGTTTGCTAGTTGTAGAGATACAAGTTAAATAAAGTTTGTAACAATATCAATCCAGTATTTACTTGGTATGCAAACAACCCTCAAGACTTAAATTTGGTAATAGACTTGATGTTTCTTTATGCTGAATTGGAGAAATTCAATACTCATCAAATTTAACCTGACTTACAAGACCTTTCCAATCATGTTCCTTTATTGGTATCAATTATAATTGAAGAAGAATTTGTTTAAGAAAGAAAACAGGCTATTGTTAAGAACAGTAAAGGAGAAAAAGAACTTATTAATAAGCTTAGGATTAAGATAAGTAATATTGACACAACTAACATTCTTGATAGCAATATACTAAAGCATATAACTTAAAAATTTACTACTATAGCTAAAAACCTTTGAAACAAATATTCTAAAGCATGATGGAATGAGAAGTGTAATAGGGACTTAGCAATCTATTATGCAACCAGAAGAAAAAGAGACTAGATTAACTACAAAAAGATGGTGAGAATGGCTAAATAAGTCTTTTTTAACAATAAGATTTAAAAAATTACTTTAACTAACAAGAAGTTTTGAAACCTTATGAATTAGGTCAAGAAATGGAAATTACCAGCAATAGAAGCCATTAAATTCAACAGACTTCCCTGTAATGATTTGGACAATTTGTAGTAAATGCTATACTAATCCTACAATACTGTTCAAGATAAACCTATCAACATGTAACTTTTTAATGAAATTTTTATATGTTAACAAGTAGAATGGCCTCCATTCTTAAGAGCTGAAATTAATGATGCCATCACAAAGTACAGCAGTTCATCTACTATGGGCCTAGACCATATTTCTTAGAATCATCTTAATATTAGAATTGCAGAAGTTAAACTTAGTCTATTTTATTCTCTTTTTCATTTTCATTTTATTTTTGATTTATTTTCTATTTTGGGATCTAGGGTTAGGGTGTAATGTGATGTCACATGTCACAGTCACAGTCACACAATCACATATCACAATAGAAAATAGTAGAAGATTCTAAAAAGAAGAATATTATATAGTATATTATATATATGGTTATTTAGAGTAGGATAATTATAGTGTAGCATAAACTATTAGTCTAAAGTATATAAGGTAGACAATCCTATACAGAGTTCTCTACTAAGTTTCCTTATTATTATCAAGATCGTTGACAGTGGACTTTATTTTATTTTCTCTTTTCACTTTATTTTACTTTTCTTTTCTTTTTTCTTTTAATTTTCTATTTTTAGAACAACTCAGGTTAGGGTTTATCAGTCACGATGTCACATCAGTCACAAATTGATGGCATAGTCACAAGACTGATCACGGGACTTAGAAGAATAAAGTAGAAGGTTCTGGAACAAAGTGACATCATGCAGCATAGACAACACATGCTGGCCTTATGTTATACTCATGGTTGTTTAAGGTAGGGTGCACAGTAGCTAGCACAGACCATGGGTAATAGTATATAAGGTAGACTACTTTGTATTAGGAACTCTATTGAGTTCTCTTATGTTACTCCAATACAAGAGTTGTTTCTGGACTTAACCCTTTGAGTCTTGATTCATAACAATTATCACAAAATGAACTACTCATTTATTTGTGATATCTGAACCTTAGATGTATTCTCAGAGGTTTAGGAGTGATTCAGAAGTTCAATAATAATGACAATAATGATTAAGATCAATACAAATAATAAAGAATAAAGAATAATGTAAATTGATAAAAATTGATGTTGTTAAGTCTAAGGTCTAATTCTCAGATACAGAAGTATATATATAAAAGAGTAATAGTCTGTGCACAAGCTATTGCTATCACATGATCAAAACTTATACCTGATGGGAGCTGTCATCTGTCATAGCAGCTGTTAGGCTAATTTTAGAAGATAACTAATTATATTACTACATTAATATGCTTGTATCTCTATGAATACTTATTGCTATGTAATATACTATATATTATCAGGAATGGTTTGATGAGTACTTTCCAACACAAGTTTGATCATGCAAATCCATCCAGTCATTCATGAGATATTAGCAAATGGAGATTTTATAGTTACTGATGACCTGATATCTCAGTTATTTGTTGTCACTTTTGTATATCCCATATATGTGCAGATAGCTCTCACTTGGGGCTTTACAGCACAACTTAGTTTGTGAAAAGCAGTTCACTAGTTGTAAAGATACAAGCTGAATGAAGTTTGTGACACTTATATTAACTTAATATAAGGTTTCTTTACTTAATCTACTCTAAGATTTTATAATTATAACACTTAAAGAGATAGTAAGTATTCTTAAGTGTGTTGCTGATATTGTCAATATTGTGAATGCCTGTATAAATCTCAGTTACTAACCATCATATTTCAAGAAATCTATATTTATTATTATTCTAAATAAGTTAATTGAAAAGGTGATCAGCAACAGATTACAAGTCTACTCTATTACTTCTAGTTTTTTTTTCATCTGAACTAACTGGGTGGCATCAAACAATATTTGATAATAAATACTGATATTTTCTTAACTCATTTTATATGAGCAGGATAGGCAAAGGGTCTTCACATAAGCACTCTTATATTTGATATTGCTCAATTCTTCTCTTTCTTGAATCATTAACTTCTTCTAATGATTCTGAACAAAACAGGTTTTAATTCTAGAATCTTTTGATTTTTCTCTAGTTATTTAATCAATAGACAAACTTAATATGTATAGAATTATTTCACATCAATATTCTTCAAAGCAAATGTTAATGTTGAACAGAGATATACTCTCTTCCATTCTTTTAGCTCTTGATATTGCTTTTTTTTTTTATATATTTGAAAAAAGAACTAAAAATCTTTCAATTCCTATTCCAGTCTCTATTCTTTTATTTGTAAACAATAATCTTTTTGTTTCTCAGAAAAAGAGTTATAAAAAATCCAATATGACACTTTTTTGTAGTTATAGTATTATTTTATCTTTATTCAGCCAATTCAGTCTGGTGATTGAACATAACAAACCAGAAATCTTCTATTTCTCTAGGTCAACAAAGAATACTAATCTACCTCTACTAGACTTCAGATCTATAGAAAGTGCTATACTCAGACCTAAATGTAAGAGGACTATGAACTCTACTGATAAACTCCATACTTAGGCTTTCTCAAACAAACACTGGTAGCAGACTCTGATACAAATCTTTCTGCTCCAGTTTCATCAAACTCCATGCCTAAACTCAGACCTGCCACTCCTATACTGAGACCTTGGTACAAGTTCATAATATCTCTATTTACTGTTCATAGCAATGCTGGTATCATTATTCCTTGATTACATTAGCATTGTTCCACTGGATTGGAATGGATAGTACAATATTTAAGATAGTTGTCACCTTCAGGAAACCTCATTCTGTTCTCTTAGGTTTTTCCTGGATGTAAGTGCTGTATTGTACTTTCTCAAGAATATATACTTAGGTTTTTCATAGAGAGTGCAAACTCTGTATTATTTGCCCAGTTGCCCTAACACTAAAGATATATGGTAATATCTAGGGTTTTTCTTCAATCAAAAACTCTCTTTTCAACACTATATTTATTATTATGCTAAACATCTGTTATACAGAACTTGTGTCCTTTTTATCACTCTATATGGATTTCAGCTTTGGTATTTCAAAGGACTGCCACTATATCAACTTTTTAAAGAATTGAAGAAAATGCAAAGAAGAGTAGTATTATGGATTACCAGAGCTTTTTGTATATCACCTTCATAGAGAGTTGAGACTATTGCTGGTCTCATTACTATTCATTTTCTCTTTGATAAAATTATAGAATGATACCATTTCTGAGTAGTATCCCTTCCCAAACAATATATTTTAAACTCTTTCTTGGACAAACATTATTCCAAGAAAGCCATTTCTCATTGCATGGCTATATATTGTCTTATCTCCAAGTAATGCTTGAAGGTCAAGAGTCCTATAGTGGATACCAATAACTACCTGAATCAAACATTACCAGTCTTTAATAGTCTGAATAGAGAAATTTCCTCTAGTTTCTGTTTAGTAGACACTTTTTCTGATTGTTTTTCTTTTTATATAGTTAATTATAAAGATGCTACAAAAATTGCTTATTAAAACAAACTTAAGAAAATTTACAAGGATTCATCCAATAGTCATGATATTATTCTCATTATTTCTGATGTAAGTATCAAAAACAACATTGTTATCTTGGTCTCATACATTCAGAGAGAACACAAGATTATCATGAAAACTATTTATCATACAATGAACATCACATTTACTGAAGCTGAATATTTTACCATAAGATGTAGTATTAGTCAATCATCTCAAATACAAGATGTCATATATATTGTCATTGTCACTGATACTATTCTAGCTGTCAAACATATCTTCAACACAACTCTTTATCCATATCAACTACATTCCATTACTATAGTTAGCAATCTAAGAAAGTTCTTTAACAAGAAATTTAGTAATACAATTTTATTTTGGGACTGTCCTAATAACAATAAATGGCCTCCACATCTACTAGTTGACAAAAAATCAAAATTCCACAGAATAAGTCCCACTTTGTCCAGTAAAACATCATGGGAGTTCAGCAGGAAAGAAGAATGTGATTCCATTGTTAAAAAGTGGTAAATATACTTCCAAGCATTCAACTACAAGGAAAGAAATTTTCTTGATCTAAACAATAACAATAACTATTCTATTCATCTTACTTATTTGAAAGGCAGAGCTTGGCTAAAACATTTTGGCCTCTCTAACTTAATATGTGCATACATTACTAAACTAATCACTAATCATGCTCTTATTGGTAAATATAGGCAAAGATTTTTCCCTAATACTTCAATTGCATGCCTATGTGATAACTCTTCTATTGAGATAAGAATATATATTCTATATGATTGCAAACAATATAAAAAGTCATAGAATCTAAAGTAAGAATCCTTTAAAGATATTCTTATATTTCTCAAGTTCAATCTAGGTGTATTTTACTTTCAAGAAGGCATTACATAGAGTTAGTTATTTATCATATAGAATTCTTTTTCTAGTGTAATATTATGTTTTTTATGTTTCTTTTTCTCTCTTCCTTTTCTTTTTTGTTCCCATTTAGGTAATTATATTATTGTCAAAGTTGAAGATTGTGGACTCTAATTATTTTCAATTTCTTATTTTTTATTTTGGAACTTAGGGTTAGGGGTTAACATGATAGTACATGTCACAGTCACAAAGTCATAGATTTATGTGTCATAATAGAATGTAGTGGAAGGTTTTAGAAGCAATGATGTCATTATAGCATGTTGTATATATACTTCTTTAGGATAGGCTAGATTAGTATAGTATAGTACAGACTATAAGCAAAGTGTATATGAGATGAATATATTCATCTCATATACACATTGTATCTAAGAACTCTATTGAGTTTTCTTGTGTTAACCAATATAAGATTCTTTTTCTTGGACTCATTTTAAAATCTTTGAATCATAACAATTATATAGTTACTACAGCCTACTACTGTGTTTCATGTAATAAATTATTGATTTAAAAAAAAACTAAAAAACATCAGAATAAGATAAGAGTTATTAGAAAAGAAAAAGTAGAGAAAGTAATAGAGTATGTGGAAAGAATGAGAAAGGTTTAAGAAGAAGTAGAAGTAGTATTAAAGAAGGAAGTGAAGCAGTAGGTAGATAAAAGGTAGAGAGAAGTGGAAGTATAGAAGAAAGAAGATAGGGTAATGTCAAGCCCCAAAGATCTGGTGTTTAAAGAACAACCAATCTGTCAGAGTTGAAGATAGTGAACTCTATTTATTTTTATTTCATTTCTTAGTTTTATTTTCTTTCTATTTATTTTTCTTATTTTGGAATTAAAGTTAGGGATTAGTATGACATTACATGTAACTATCACAAACTGTTTGTCATAGTATGCTTGAATTCTTATATTTTATTTTGATTTTATTTTGATTTTCTTTTATTTCTTGGACAATGAAGAAGCATGTGACTGCAGTTACATGATGTGAGATCATAGGTCTGGAATGCAGTAGAAAAAACTAGAATAATAATGTTAAATGCATGGTTATAATATGTTTATCTTATAATAATAGTATAGTGAATTTATAAACAGTATATATAGTTTAGAGTAGGACTTGTAATAGTAGTATATATGGTGTAGGACATTGAAAACTCTTTGTCAAGTTCTCTTGTGATCTTTAGAAGACTCTTTGTAACATAAGACTACTTAGTATACTATTAACTATTTTTAGTTAGTAGTTGCCATAATAGTAAAACTCAACTCTCTTCAAGAACACTGTATCTCATAATTGTTAAGATCGTAAGAAGTGGACTTAGTTTTTTTCATATTTTATTTTCATATTTTATTTTATTTTTGATTTATTTTCCTTTATTCTATTTTTAGAACTTAGAGTTAGAGTTAGTAACAACATCACTTGGTCACACATCAGTCATATCAGATGATATGGTGACAATAACAGTCATAAGTCATAAAACACATAGAAGAACATAGAATATTCTGGAAGAGATAATGTTATATAATGTGTGGTATACATGGTCATTTAGGGTAGGCTAGAAAATAGCTTGCATGGACCATTAGATATTTATATATAAGATAGACAGTCTTATACAAAGTTCTCTATTGAGTTCTTTTATATTAACTCAATACAAGGTTTTTTTACTTGACCTACTCTAAGATCTTGTGATTGTAACAATAGTCTCCTTACTTACTCTCTTATCATCTTTAGTATATAACTAGTATAGTCAATTGCCACAAATTTCATATAGTTAGACTCTAGGCTTAAGAGGAGCTAGCTGTTTAGCATAGATAGTTATGGATGGTAGTGACCAGACCTAGATGTCAGAGCTACAAAATTTGGACTTAGTTTTTATTCTTTTTTTATTTTCATTTCATTTGATTTATTTGTCTATTTGAGAACTAAGGTTAAAGATTAGTGTGATATTATATGTAATATATCACAAACTGTCACACAAAAAGATGCTGTTACAGTCACATAGTCACATAGTCATATGTTATAATGGAAAATAGTAGAAGATTCTAGAAGGAATGATGTTATATAATGTGTTATATACATATTGTCCTTAAGACAGATACTGTTATGGTTCAAGACTCAAAGGGTTAAGTCAAGAAGCAACTCTTGTATTGAGTAACACAAGAGAACTCGATAGAGTTTCTAATACAAAGTAGTCTACCTTATATACTATTCCCCATGGTCCATGCCA
>JAJOHK020000877.1:0-18346 GCA_022457215.2 Leucocoprinus gongylophorus
CCACAACGCTTCATTGCAGCCTCAAACGAAGAACTGGTCCGAGTTGAAGGTTCGTAGAATGCAGTACAAAGAACCTTGCCTTTCAAGATATCAAGGACACCGTTACGCTCAACTTGAAGACGCATCTCATGGGCAAGGGAGAACAGATCGTGCAAGTCGCGATGAGTGAGTTGTCTAACGGAGAGAATGTGGCGACGATGGAAGGAGGGATGGAGGGTGGAACTCATAGAGATATGGCCGGTTTGCGGGGCCTGCAGACTGTGAGATTGACTGGAAGATAATTGGGATGCCGCGACAACTGCAGGAAGAGGCTCAGCAACGATTTCCTTGGGAAGTACGTGAGATACGATGGTTGCCGATATGTCACGACCGACTGGCGAGGAAAGAATGGTACCATCAACATACACCGTCTGATTCTGAACCATGACGCGATGGATAACACCAGCAACCAGTTGAGAGCCGAGCGGTGACCAGGACCCGGTGCGACTCCTGAAGGGAACCTTACGACCCAGAACAACCTCCACATGGGTGTTCGTCTGCTCAGGCACGTTGAAGATGTGAACAAGGTTATCGTGAAGGCGGGTTCGAATGTCCTCGATACTAAGGCGTCCCTCGATCACCGCTGTGAGTAAGAGTGGAAGAACCTCTTCGAGTCCGGCTGTTGGTGAGAACACCTTACCAGTATCGATAGCTAATCGAGACGGCGTAGTTCCTACCGAGAATGCATCAATTTTGTCGAGGTGTTGCCACAAAGCCTTCTGTTCAGCCATGGTAGGGAGCGCAGTGGTTGAAGGGAAGACTTCTCTGGAATAGAAGAGAGAGTAGACCGAAACATCACATGTAACTTTCAGATGTTTGGCTTTGCTCAATGTGATTAGCAGGAGGTCATCGTTGGTCTGGACGTCGGTCACATGAATGCTTCGGCTATGGAGGCTGGCCAGCAAGAGAATTGAAGCAAGGTCGGATCCTTTAGCATTGGTAATTATGGTCTTCTCCAAAGGCCACGCTGTAAAATGGGCAGCGACGGCGGACAGCGGGGTATGAGCGGGAATAAAGAGCGCTTTCGTCTGTAAGTAAATCTCATCGTTCAACGCTTGAGCATTGGCAGCAGTTGCTGTAACTCCAAGGGCATAATTACAGTGAGCACTGCTCGAAATATTCGATCGAACCTGCTCAAATGTACGACGATCCGATACCATGTTGTCAGATCCGATCGGTAGTATGATAGCTGTAGTGAAGCCAGCGGCGACGGACGCTTCCGTCACGTTAGACCACTCTTGATTGCCAGCAGCAGTCAAGTTGGGAACGAATGCGGCGATATTAACCAAGCCCGGGAAGCTGTATGTAAGATACGAGTTCTTGGAGTCAATGGACGAGACGTCCAGGGATGACTTGCGAACAAGCGCCTCCGCTAGCATCTTGGCATTTTTGACATTAGTGATAAGCGGGACTGCATAGTCGATGGCCATGCGACGAGTGTGATACCCTTTGCTTGCATAGCTAGCAGGACGACGGTAATGGTTCTTTGAAGGCAGGTTGATGTACATGTCAATGAGATTATTGGAAAGATGTTGGGTCAAAGAATATTCTGACTTTTCCTGAGGACGATCGTTCTCTCCGAGGGTATCAAGATACTGAGAAAATCAATATCGGGTTAATGTGCATCCTAGTCATCAAGAACACTCACCTTGCAAGGAACGCCATGTTCTGTCAAAAAGTCTGCGGTGCCTGAGGTAGCGAATATGTTATACCCAGCTGTACTGAGTTTCTGTACAGAGGGTAGCAGCTCTAGTTTCTCTCTGTAGCTTCCAATAGAGAATAATATATTCTCCTTCGGTAACACAATACCGGTGGAGATCAGCGCCTTCAAATATGCCTCATATTTATCATGACCAAAACAAGCAACTTCACCAGTCGAAGCCATTTCGACACCTAGGACCGGATCTGCTCCTGATAATCGACTGAAACTAAATTGTGGAACCTTGACACCAACGTAGTCGGAGGGGAGACCGGCATCGGGATATGGGTCAACAGGCAATCCAAGCATGACCTTGGTTGCCATCTCGATAGCATCAATACCAGTGACCTTGGACACGAAGGGGAAGGAACGAGCGGCACGAAGATTACACTCAATGACCTTGATCTCATTATTTTTCGCAATGAACTGGATATTGAAAGGACCAGTGACGTTGAGAGCATTACCGATCTTGGCGGTGGCTTCCTCGATCTGACGAACCGTCTGTGGGTCTAAATCTTGGGGAGGGTGAATGAGAGTCGCATCACCAGAGTGAACACCCGCATTCTCGACGTGTTCAGAGATGTAATGCATGATCATCTTCCCATCCTTCGCAACAGCATCCATCTCAATCTCCTTGGCTTGCTCGATGTACTTAGAAATGACGACAGGATGATCTCGCGAGACCTCGGCAGCTTTAGTGAGATAGTTTGCCAAATCATCGCGAGTAGAGACAACGTTCATAGCGGCACCAGACAAGACATAAGATGGGCGAACGAGCACTGGATAACCGACCTTATCGCAGAAAGTGTTAGCTTCTTCGAAGCTGGTCAGCTCCTTCCATAGAGGCTGGTCGACATTAATCTCATCTAACAGGCGAGAGAACTTGTAGCGATTCTCTGCTGTATCGATCATCTCTGGTGAGGTACCGTAGATCTTGACGTTCTGTCGGAAGAGTGGAAGGGCAATGTTGTTGGGGGTCTGTCCACCCATGGACAAGATGACCCCACGTGAGTGTTCGGTATCATATATATCAAGTATAGTTTCCAAACTGATGTTCTCGAAGTATAGGCGGTCGGCTTCATCATAGTCTGTACTAACAGTTTCGGGGTTGTAATTAACCATGACGGTAGGAAGACCTTGTTCACGAAGCGTTCGAATGGCCCGGACAGCACACCAATCGAACTCAACTGAAGAACCGATCCGATAGACTCCAGAACCAAGAACAATGACCCCACGATCCTCAAACTTGACATCATGCTCAACAGCATTGTAGGTGGTATAGAGATAGTTAGTGAAGGCAGGAAATTCAGCAGCAACAGTATCGATTTGCTTGATGAAAGGTGCGATGCCAGTTTCTTGTCGCAACCTACGGACGGCTAATTCGGTAGAACCCATACAGTCAGCAAGTTGACGATCAGAGAAGCCGAGCTGCTTGGCCCTGTGCAAGGTAGCTGACGGAATGTTAGAGACATTAAATTCACTCAACGGAATCTCAGTAATTGTGTAATGTATCAAAGCCGGACTCACTATAGGTGCTTTTCCATTTCAAAGATGTAACTGAGCTTCGTCAAGAACCACCTGTCAATGTTAGACATCTGATGAATTTTTTCAATGCTATAACCACGATGGAATGCAGTGGAAATTGCGAAGATGCGCTTATCCGTCGGATTGACCAGCTCCTCATCGATGTTTTCGACGTATTCATTCTACAATGTTTTCAGGCTCCACCAAAAAACATTATACATACTACAACACACCTTGGCAAACCCAAGGAACTGATCATCAATCGCCCGAATGGCCTTCTGAATTGTTTCCTCAAATGTCCTTCCAATACTCATTACTTCACCGACGCTCTTCATGCTACTGCTCAGAAGCCTGCTGACGCGGCTGAACTTCTTGAGGTCCCAGCGCGGGATTTTGACGACACAGTAGTCCAAACTGGGCTCAAAACAAGCACTAGTCACCTTAGTTACCGAGTTTTTGATTTCATTCAAAGGAATACCAAGACCAAGTTTCGCAGCAATAAAAGCGAGAGGATAACCCGTCGCCTTAGAAGCTAGAGCTGAAGAACGAGAGAGGCGTGCGTTAACCTTTAAATGACTTCAGTACCCCTTGCATGACTGGAAGATATCGACGCGCCTCTATGATACAATACTCGCAGGAAGTGGGGTTGAGTGCATATTGGATGTTGCATTCACCAACAACACCCAGGTGACGAATGACGTTGATAGCCGTAGTGCGAAGCATATTGTAATCGGTATCGGAGAGCGTTTGAGAAGGTGCGACAACAACGGAATCACCAGTATGGATTCCAAGGGGGTCGAAGTTCTAGGGACATTGAAGCGTAGACACACTCAAATAGGAAGGACGCCTACCTCCATGTTACAGACCGTGATACAGTTGTCTCTGCAGTCACGGACGACTTCGTATTCAATTTCTTTCCATCCCTTCATGCTCTTCTCCACAAGAACTTGAGGGCTTGTTGCAAACGCTTTCGCACAAAGAGCACGGAGCTGTGCCTCATCCTGTGCAAAACCAGATCCAAGTCCTCCAAGGGCGTAAGCAGCCCTCACAATGACAGGAAAACCAATTTCCTTTGCTGCGCTGACTGCCTCCTCGGCATTTGTCGCTGTTGAACTCTGGGCACACCTCTCTCCAATCTCCTCCATGGCACTAGCAAACAGTTGCCTGTCCTCCGTCGTGATAATCGTGTCAATTGGTGTCCCCAGGACCTGGACACCAAGCTGAGCGAACTCGTTCTTCAACTTGACACCAACGTTGAGAGCGGTCTGACCACCAAATGTGACGTAAATACCATCCGGATTTTCATACTTGATAACTTTTCGAACGAACTCCGGGGTGACGGGAAGAAAGTATACTTTATCCGCCAAACCCTTAGAGGTAGCGATGGTTGCAATATTGGGATTGATGAGGATGGTGTAGATGCCTTCTTCTTTGAGAGCTTTGATGGCTTGCGAACCAGAGTAGTCAAATTCTCCAGCCTGCCCGATGGACAAGCCACCAGATCCGAGAATGACAACCTTAGAAACTTTCGCACAAGGAACCCGCCTGTCATTATCCTCTCCCTCTCCCTCGTGCATTTGGACGGGAACAAGTGAATTCATTTTCACGCAATCTTCTACATTTCGAAGGAAGACATCAAAGAGGAACTCGGTGTCACGAGGTCCAGGGGCAGATTCTGGGTGAAATTGGACAGAGAAGAACGGTTTGTCTTCACAATAGATACCTTCGTTACTACCATCATTGGCATTCTTAAAAAGCTCTTTCCACCTCGCGGGAAGAGATGCAGAGTCGACCTGAAAACCATGATTCTGACTGGTAATGTAACAGCGACCGGAGAGTGCGTCCGTACAAGGAATATTATGACCACGATTTCCGTACTTCATCTTTGAGGTCTTCGCCCCAGCAGCCAGTGCAATCAACTGATGTCCAAGGCAAATGCCAAAAATGGGCCGGTCTCCCTGTTCCATAGCCTTTGACAAATGGTAAATGGTCTCTGTCACCATGGTCGGATCACCAGGGCCATTGGATACAAAGATACCATCATAAGGCTCTGCATCGGAGAGGAAATCGTAGTTCCAAGGGACAACCTTGAGTTCTACGCCTCGTTTGATGAAACACCGAATTTGGTTGTACTTCATGCCGACGTCGATGGCTATAATGCGCAAAATTCGACCAGATGGATGGAAACGAGGTGTGCACGTCGGTTTGTATAAGCGAGAAGCAGAGATGGAGACAAGAGCGACGAGGTTTTTCTGGTTGGGATCAGAGAAAGGGATATCTATATAATCCTCACGCCAGGTATAAGGTGTTGGAGGGATTGAAGGACTACGAGAAATAGAGGTGGGAGAAATTCCGCTGCGCTTGCCGAACCGGGACTCTCCCGAACGAATCAAGACTTTGCCAAGCAGGGTGCCTTTTTCGCGAATCCTTTTTGTTAATGCACGCGTGTCTAGGCCATGAAGAGCAGGAATCCCATTTTCCTTTAACCATGCGGAGAGTGAGGACTTGGCAAGGAAATGGCTGTAATCCTGAGAGTAATAACCAACGATTAAAGCGGCAACGTGGATGCGTAAAGACTCAAACTCAGTGGGCAGGTCATCCAAGGATGACGGACGTTCAGGAACACCATAATTGCCGACAAGTGGGTAGGTAAGGACAAGAATCTGGCCCTCGTAGGAAGGGTCTGTGAGAGACTCTGTGTATCCAACCATGCCTGCGATGACCACCATGGTGAGTAACAACATCAACTGAATAATGCTTCGGGAACAAAACCTGTTTGAAATACACATTCGCCAGATATACTCTTTTCCGCGCCAAATGAGATGCCACGATAGGCAGATCCATCTACAAGTTCTAGAACTCCGTCAACTGCCTCAGGGATATCTCCACTGAGCGAAGCAGCTGCGAACGGCAGCATAGGCATGTTGACATCGCTCAGGGTTCGGGGAAAGGAGGGACGATCGGATCGTCCAAGAGAAGCAGTGATTTTTTGCGTCATGCTAGCGGAATACCATAGGAGTCTAATTTTTGTTTGGTTTTGTATGATCTCGATTGACCATTTGCTATTATTAATTATTATCATGATTGAATAATCTTTTTATTTTTATATCAACAATTTATTACGCGGAGCACGTGGGCAGACCGCGGTAGCTACTGTAGCTTTTGTAACTACGTACATGCAGGCTCAAACAACATGAGGAAAGAAATAGATAATAAACAAAAAAGAAAAAGAAAAAGAAAAAGAAAAAATTAAATAAAAGTACTAAGAAAAAGCAAGTGCAAATTGACTAAGTGATGCTTTCTCCAAAAGTGAAAGCACCATTGTTAAACTCCAAAAAGAGTATGAAGTGAGTGATTGTATCCTGTCTCAGATTCCAATAGTTGTTGAACCTTCTACATTCATGGAGGATATGATGTCTGGTTTCAATTGAATGCTGTCCACAAGGACACAAAAATTCTTCTTGTGGAAAGAATCTAAGTCAATATTCTCCTATAGGAGCATGATTAGTGATAGCTCTTGTAGCTCTAGTGCATAATGAATTAGAATGACCAAAGAATTTCAGCCACAATCCTCCTTTAGAATAAGTCAGTTTAATAGAATTAAGGTCATTGTCAAGGAGATCTAAAAAATATCTTCCTTTGTCATCTGAGGCTTGGAAAGTCATTTTCCAATTATTGAGGATTTCATATCTAAAACCTTTAGAGGGTCCTCTCCTGCAACCAAAGGACAAATGACAGTATCACAGGTTCATCTTTGACAAAAAGCTATCCTTTTGTCAACATATTCACTTTTACTCCAATAAAGCCCTATTAACCATTAAGAATATGAAAATATTAGGTAATTCCACTAGAGGTTTGTCACTTTCACATAAGTGACTTCTTTACAGGACTTGTATCTTGCCTATTGCTCTCTATGGTTTTCAATTATAGTACTACAAAAGAGCATCTCTCTTCCATCCTCTCAAAGCACTAAAGAAATTACAATGAAGAGTAGCACTATGAATTACAGGTGTATTTTGTACTTCACTATTATAGAGAGTTAAGGCTAATGCTGGCCTCATTCCCATTCACTATTGTTTTAACAAAATCAACAGGAGACATCATCTAATAATGATATCTATACTCAAGCAACATGTTATCAATTTGCTTCTTGATGAAAACTACTCAAAGAAAGCCAAACTCCATTATTTATTATTGGAATATTTGACAGACAAACAACATTCTAAAGTCAAAAGCTCAATTGTTGACATCAACAACTGTCTAAATGAAGTTTTCCCTGCTTTTGATAGGCTTCATAAAGAACTTTCCTCTAGTTTTCAATTAGTAGATACTTTGCCTGATCATATTTCCTTTCATATAGTGAACTGTAAAAACAATAAAGTCAAGAATGCTCATCTCTGCAATCTCAACAAAATTTTTGAAGACTTTCTCTCAAATTCAAATACCATTCTTGTTATCTCTGATGCTAGTATTAAAAATAACATTGTCACATCAATATTGCACATTCACTCTAGTTGAAATGTTTTAACCAAAACAATTCATCATGTAATAAATATTACTTCTACAGAGGCAGAATTGTTCTCAATTAGATGTGGGATAAATTAAGCTATTCAGATCTAAAACACTGAAAATATTATTGTTATCACTGATGCCATACATACTGCAAGACAAATATTCAATTTGTCATTCCACTCATACCAGCTACATTTGATTGCTATATTACAAGATCTTAGAGCTTTCTTCAATAGAAGTTTTAGCAATTCAATTACCTTTTGGAATTGTCCTAGTAGTGTTAAATGCTGTTCTCACTTGGTTGTTGACCAAGAAACCAAACAGTTTAACATTGAACCCAGTTTTCCATATAAATTATCATAGGACTTTAGTAAGAAAGAAGAGTACGATTTAATTCTTCAGAATTAGCAAATGATATTCTAAGCATCAGATTATAAAGGGAAGAACTTTCTAAATCTAGTTGATGACAATAACCTACCTACCATGCCCACTTATATAAAAGGAGGTTTATAGCTTAATCTTTTAGGACATTTTAACTCTGTGTGAGAGCAACCAGAGTTATTACAAACCATGTCTCCATAAATGAATATCAACTTAGATTTTTCCTCAAGAAACTTTTTGCTTGTCTATATGGAGATTATCCAATGGAGTTAAGGAATCACATCTTATATAGTTGTAGAAGGTTTAATAAGTATTGGAATCTCAACAAGGAGTCATTGAAGAATTTTGTTGCTTTTCTTGAGTTTAACCTAAAAGTCTTTTCCTTCTATAAAAGAATTACTTAATTACAGATTCATTGTTATAATTTCACCTAGTGTAATTTAGTATCACTTATCTTTCTTTTCCTTTTCCTTTTCCTTTTTTTCTCATTCTCTTGGTATATAAGTAGCTATGTTGTAGGTATTACAGTTTACTACTGTTTTTTTTTAAATCAACAATTTATTACATGAAGTATACAGGCAAACCATAGTAGCTACTTTGTAACTATATATATGAAGATGGAAACAACATAAAACAATGAAACTGAAAAGAAAATAAAAGAAAAGAGAAAAAGAAGAAAAGAGTTAAGGAAAAGAGTTAAAAAGAGAAAAATCAAAATAATACTAGCTATAAGTGAGTTGATAAAGCAATACTATCTTCAAAAGAGAAGGCCTTGCTGTTGTATATGAGAAATTGAGAAAAATGCCTAATAGAGTCCTTTCTAGAATTCCAATAATTGTTGAACCTCTTATACTCATGTAAAATGTGTTGCCTCAATTTGATGGAGTATAAACCACATGGACAGACAAATTCCTTTCTAGGGAAAAATCTTAGCCTATACTCTCTAATAAGAGCATGATTGACTATAGCTCTAGTAGCTCTAGTACAAAGAAAATTAGAGTAGTCAAAGTATTGAAGCCATGGACTACCCTTAATAGTAGATGGCTCAAGAGGATTTAATTCATTGTCAAGTAGTTCAAGGAAATTTCTTTCTTTTAGATCTGATACTTAGAAAGTCATTCTCTATTACATGATAGTAGAATTACAATTCTGTTTTTGACAAAAGTCCTAGGACAATTTGCAGGGAAAAATTGGGAAAATGTTGAAACTCCTAGTATCTTTATCTACTAAGGAGTGAGATAGCCATTTTTGCTTACTAGAACAATTCCAGAATTTAATGCAATTATTGCTATCTTTCTTGAAGAAATCTCTTAGCTCTTGAGGAATAGTGGCAGAATGAATTTGGTATGGATGTGATGATGAATCAAAGATTCTCTTGGCAGTATGTAAAGAGTCTGTGATGATGACAATATGCTTGATGTTAGGAATACTAACAGCTTGGTTGATTCCACATCTAATTACAAAGAGCTTGGCTTTAGTGGTAGTAATGTTAACCACATGGTAAATCATTTTGGTGACTGGCCTGTTGTGTGAGTGGATGTGCAATATTGAGGTAGCAATGTTATTTCTTATACTAGCATCCAAAATAACAATCAAGGAGTGGGAATCATTAAAAGTATTGATAGTGATGTTGTTGAGATCATATATATGATTCTTGACATCATAATTTTGGGTATGGAAGGAGAACTAATTTGAGTAAAAATCTATAAGTCTCTTTCCTGGAGAAAACTCTTTATTGAAAGAAGAAAAAGTGGAGAGAAATTTGTTATACTTATCATCCATATCAATTAATAGACTATGTAATCAGGATCATTGCTTAGATGTCAATTTGTTAAGGAATAGATGATGGTGAGCAATGTATTCATTTGATCCCTCAGTGTTAATGATCAACTTTATAATATGATTGGAGAGGAGTAAGAAACCTCTAAAGTGAAATCTTCCATACAATTTCTTAAGATGGAGATGGATAGAAACTAAACCTGAAATAGCTTTAATACCTACCATGGAGAGCATTTGAAAAGCACTAGAGGTCTATAGGACTGCTTTTTACTGCATTTTCCTAAGAACTTTAAGAGGATAATTGAGGGAGATTTTGTTGTAATACTATAACTGGAACTTGTATAAAACTATAGGTAATGTATAGAAAATATATAGTTGTCTCTTTTGAAGAGGAATGAGACCTCTTGATGAGTTTCCCAGCATTTTCATGCATTTGATAGTAAAGATAGCTCTATTCATGTAGAAGTTGATATGATAGTAAAATGTTAGTTTTTAGTTGAAGAAAAAGTCTAGATATTGCCACATAGTTTTGGGAAGTAACATGGAGCCCCTAAGTGAGGTGAGGTCTAAAAGAGAAGGATTGAAAACTATGTGATCTAGAGAAGTGAAACACTTCAGTTTTACCATGTTCTACAACTAGTCCAAAACTTGTAAGAAGGGTAAAAATTACATTATAGCTATAATAAATATTTGTATTAGAAACAGAAATGGATTTGTGTTGAGCAATGAAGAAACCATCATCTATGAAAGAAAGAATTGAAGTAGTAATTTTTAGATTTTTTAGATAGTTTTTCAAAATATAAAAAATAGAAGAAAGATAGAGAGCAGAAAGAATCAGTGAAGGAGCTGATTCTTAACTGACTCCAATGTCAATAATACAAAAGGAAGAAGAGAAACTATTCCATAGATACTTAGTTTTTCTACTGACTAGATAGTTCTTGAAGAAATTTGAGACTTAATAATCAAAACCAACTTTGACTAAGATAAGAAGGAGAAGCTGATGGTTGAGCAAAGGGAAAAATTGCATGATATTAAGAGCTTATTAAGAGCTAACATGCTCATAGTGAGATTCTTGACCTATCCTGATCTGATAAAATGAGTGAGAGTGACACCTACATTAGTAGTGGATTTATGCTTGAGTCTACCTAATTGACATAGATAAATAAAGTTATTAGATATTGATAAGAATTGCATTCTTTCTCCAATTATCTTCTCAAAAAGCATTCCAGTAGTGTTGAGCAGTACAATGGGGTAAAACAATTTAGACAAATTATATGAAGCCTTGTTAGACTTGTAAATGATAACTATGAATGATGTTTTGAAATGAAATAGCCAATAATCTAAATCAATACACATATTAGCAATATTGATCAGTCTGTTAGTATATTCTTCATTCTTGATGATTTCCTTGAGATGTCTCCAAGACAGTTTGTCTGGTCCAGGAGTTAAAGAATTGTTGCAATTTTCAATAGCATTAAAAAGCTCTTTTTTTGAGATTTCTTCCAATAGGCTGATATTGACTTGGTAATTTTGGGTGGAATTGAAGGACTTGTGAAGAGCTTCCCATAAATCATCCAGTTTGATATAGGGTCAACTGTTGTATTGTATAGCTTTGGTAGCTAGAAGACTTCTCTTTTTGATCTAGTTCATAAGTTCTCAAGGACCACACTTCTTATTGGTAATCTCATTGATTTTCCTGTTGAAGAAGTTTTGTTTTATCTTCTTAACCATTTCTTTGAATCTTTTCCAGTCTTCAAGTTATCTAGACTGTTTGTACATATCCAAATCTCTGTAACAATTGTTGTCCCACCACACTTTGGAGTGCTTGGTAATATTTACAATCTTGGAATATTTGTGCTATATTCTGTTGATATTGTTGGCAAATAACTGAACAATGGTTTTGAGAGTATCAATACTTAGTAAGAAATCAGTATTGAGACTCTTAATAGAGTAGATAAGTTTGTCAATAAAGTGAGCTTCCTCTTCACTGTTCTTGGATAAAGATTGTTTTCTTGTTTGAAATTGTTCTTCAAGGATAGAAATATTAATAGTAATTGGAGTATGATTATATATTAATCTCCATTCTGGATGAATATAATGGTTATTATGTTCTATTGAATTTGGACATAAAAATACAAGATCTAATACTGAATTTAAATCTTGGGCATTGTCAAAGTATCTAGTGGGGAAAAATTTAGTAGGTTTGGAAAGTTCTACATGAAAAGAGTTAGCAATTTCAAAAAAAGTATCTGTTACAAACTTCATTCAGCTTATATCTCTATAACCAGTGGATTGATTTTCACAAACTAAGTTGTACTGTAAAGCTCCAAATAAGAGATATCTGTACATATATGGGATGTACAAAAGCAACAACAAACAACTAAGATATCAGACCATCATCAACTATAAAAGCTTTGTTTGCTAATATCTCATGAACAGCTAGACAGATTCACATGATTGAACTTGTGTTAGAAAGCGCTTATTGAACCATTTCCAATGATATATGTTATATCTCATAGTAATAAGTATTCATAGAGATACAAACATATCAATGTAGTAATATAATTAGTTACCTTTTAAAATTAGCCTGACAACTGCTATGACAGATAACAGCTCCTATTAGGTATGAGTTTTGATCATGTGATGGCAACAGCTTGTGCACAGACCATCACTCTTTTATATATACTTTTGTATCTGAGGATTAGATCTCAGACTTAATAACATCAATTTATATTAATTATCATCAATCTTTATTCTTTATTATCTGTATTGATCTTAATCATCATTGTCATTATCATTGTCATCATTATTAAACTTTTGAATCACTCTTAAACCTCTCAGAGTACACCCAAGATTCAGATATCACAAATAAGTGAGTAGTTTATTTTGTGATAGTGTCTTTATGAGAAGAATGATACAGGTAGCTTGGATTCCAAAAACTATCTCTAATATTAAAGTTCCTAGTCATGATAAGGATGTTACTAATATTGACTTCAGTATTCTTGAGATACTTCAAAGCCAATTGAGACAAATCAGAATATATTAATAAGAAATTAAATAGAACTGTAATTAAAAAAAGAAATATACAAAATGTCTTTATGGTTAAGAATATCATTTCAAAGAAAAAAATGCATATAGAAAAAGCAAATGTTGATGTAAGAGATAACATAAGGAAAATTGTCAGCTTGCAAATAATTCCTAAAAAACATGATCTAGTTCAGATAATTGGGAACTCTTGCTAATTTTTCCCCCTCACAACTAGAAGAGCTCAGAATGGTTTGTATGACTGACCAAGACAGTTTCTAGATGAAGATAATATCAAAGGATAAGTGTCAAGATCATTGACAGTGGACTTTATTTTATTTTCTCTTTTCACTTTATTTTACTTTACTTTTTCTTTTTCTTTTTTCTTTTTTCTTTTCTATTTTTAGAACAACTCGGGTTGGGATTTATCAGTCATGCTGTCACATCAGTCACAAATTGATGGCATAGTCACAAGACTGATCACGGGACTAGAGAGAATAAAGTAGAAGATTTTGGAGCAAAGTGATGTCATACAGCATGGACAACACATGCTGGCCTCATGTAATACTCATGGTCATTTAGGGTAGGGTGCACAGTAGCTAGCACGGACCATGGGTACTAGTATATAAGGTAGACTACTCTGTACTAGGAACTCTATCAAGTTCTCTTGTGTCACTCCAATACAAGAGTTGTTTCTTGACTTAACACTTTAAGTCTTGAATCATAACAATAAGTATGTTTTAAGTATGGTATTGATAAGAAAGTTGTTCTTTTGAATGTTTTATGAGTAGATCTTGATTTTTTCTAAAATCATGTTTGAGTACCACTCACAACTGAGCAAATCAAATTACTTCTACTTTTACAAAGTTCTTGTTTTTTGTTGTGCCAATTGTAGTTGAAGCAATGTTTCCAGAAGAAACAAGTGTTTGAGTCAGCTTGATGCTCACCTTAATAGTTAGAGTATTTAAACAAATGAGAGCATGGTTTGCCCTTCTTAGTTTTGAATCTTGGGAAATTTGCTTTCTTGTTCACTTTGCAACACCATGCAAATTGGTGATGATATTTGGACTTGTAGAAACTATTGCAAATTGGTAATGATGTTTGGACTTGTAGAGACTATTGCAAATTGATGATGATGTTTGGACTTGTGGGGACTATTGCACTTGATGTATTTTGCCTCTTGGATTCTGTATGAAAATATCAAATGTCCCCACTTCCAGCAGTTCTTGTACTAGATGATGTCTAGGTTTATGTTGGTACCTCTGATGATAGCAATGTAGCTTTCTATGTTGAAACATCTATTAATTAGTCCTTTCACCTTACTGCCACTTTGGACATCCTAAATGTCTACTCAAATAATTGCCATGTCTGACTTGGGGAATAATGTAATTTTCAATTGTCTGTAGATCCAAAGATAAGATGACTTTATTGGTCACAATGACAATACCACTAGGGTCCAGTTAAGTGAAGTCAACCACAACTTCTATTTTGATGTTCTTTAACACTTGATTTATATTAGTGATATGAGCACTGCTTTTCTTTATGAAAATTTTCTTGTTAATATCATTTATAGGAATGATGATCTGTTTTCTGGATGGAATTTTTGTAGTCATGTTGATGCACAGTTTGGGATTACTATTGCCTTTGATTTATTTAATATTTTTTCCATCTCTTACTCTTTGACTCCTTCAACTTCCACTGGTTTTCTCTCCTCCTTTTTCTGTCCCTTTACCTGTTCCCTATATTGTACCACCCAACTTACATTGACTACTAGATAAATCCTCATTGAACTTGGTAGTCATAACTTCACCACATTTGATGACACTACTTCCTCTACTTTATATGGCCTTACATATCTTTCTACCAACTTGCGCACCGGTCTCTCTTTAAATACCAAGTTTTTTGTACTTAGCATTACTCTGTCTCCCTTCTTCCATTCCTCTGTTTCCTTTCTATTTCTATCTGTGTACCTCTTTATTTCTTCTTGAGTCTTCTTTAATACTGCCCCTGCTTCCTCTCTTTTTAATTTCTCTACAAATTCCATTGCCTTTTCTACTTTTCCTTTCCTCCTAATATCTCCTCCCATTCTTAATTCCCTACCATAATTCACCATAAACGGAGATACCTTTGTTGTTGACATTTCCTACTCTTAAAGGATATTTTTGATATTGCTACCTATCATGAAAGCCTATACATACAATTTGTCCAGACTAGTATTAGCTTGAGATAGTTTTTTTGTTTTGAAAAATTTAAAGATCTCATTGACCTTCTTAGAGGTTTTAGCAGAGATAGAAGAAGATAACCTCTTGATGCTAGCTGGCTTTTTAGTGTCCTTTTTTCTAGACTTGCTACTTTTGATCAGGTTAGTTTTTGGAGTGTAGTGATATGATACCTTTTGTTTAAAGGTATTGTTGTGGACATCAGCAACAAATGAGTTCTATCTGGCTTTATAGAAGATAGAAACAAATTTCCAAGTGGTTTCACCAATACTTTGTAAGTTCTTGACATTATTTGATTTGGCTATATCAATTTTCTTATTCTCAATATATTTGGCCATGTGAATAAGAAAAGTCTTGATGTAACTGGCATTAGATGTGAGATGCTTTAAAGAACTGTGAAAAGGAATATAACAGAAATTACCATTCCATAATTTGGGTTCTGTAAGCTGATTGGGGTCATATGGTAATTAAATGTTGATGATGTCATCATTACCAACATAAGGGACATTACAGGTGTTGAGAGCCAGTACCTCATTTAAAACATGTTAGGGCCCTTGAGGGAGAATGGGTCAGTTACTATACTGACACAATTTCTTTCTTGACCATCACTATTGTAAGATAGCTGAAAGCTGCCAACAGGCTCTACAAATTCTTTATTGAAGAGGTTGTTGTTGATGACCATTTTCTCATGGTATGGTCTAGAAGAAGCTTTCAAAATTACAAACACACTTCTAGATGAGATGTTGCTGAGAGAGTGAGATCTTCCCCTAATATTATCATAATTGTTGACATTGTTGATGTCTATCTCCATAGCAGAAGGTAAAGGGTGCATTTGAGCAGTAGATGTTGTAAAAGCTGAAGAAAGAAAATGTATATTCTCTAGGTCTCTATTAGGCGCTACCATACAAGATGGTGGTATAAGAGAAAGAAGGGTGCATGTAGGGGAGCTGCAATGGTATAGTGGTAAATCCTCCGCCACATTGGTTATACATTGCCTGTTCCCTGCTGTTGAGGTTGTGGGTTCAAATCCTGCACCTTCATTCAGTAGGCCCGCTGTTGCCCGCGCCGAACTTCGAACTCCGAACTCCGGTGCAACTCTGCTGTCTGCTCCTTCCGAACTTTAACTTCTACCCTGAAAACTCCATATTTAACCTCCGAACATTTATTCACTTGTTGTGATAACCGTTGACTACTCTCTGTCGAGCTCCGGAACCGCGTCTTAGCACTTTGTGTTTGCTTGTAGCGGTATAGAAATTGGGAATAAACAACAACAACAACAGAAGGGTGCACGTGATGGTCTACCACTGTTCTGTGTAATAAATTGTTGATTTAGAAAAAATGTGACAACACACAGCTCGGTGAGGTTAATTAAATGATTGTAGCTTAGTGGTCTACTTCAGAATACGTGTCCTAGGTATGAGGATAAGAAGCCTGTGCAAGTTGGTACAATGCTAGGATATCTCACACCAGTCCTGTCCTTCTTAAGCCATGCCCCTGATAACCTTATAGTCCATAGATTTTTGGTCCACTGAGTCGTAAGGGAGAGAGATCCGATGCATAACCGATGCATAACCCATGGCTACTTGGCCTGATAATTTTTGCCTCTATAAATATAGTCTTTGTCTCTGAATATGATCTAACGTTGTCGCTTTTTTAACATATACACTTTGTATACCTGCACCTCGTCAGACTACTTGAAGTCATGCAGAGGTAAACCAAGGACAAGAAAGAAAGACTCGAAGCACAGCTCACATTGAAAAAGTCTGTTCTGCTATAAGACGAACACAGTCACTGGGTAGCTATTGGCTGGTACATCGGCAACGTGGAAGATCCGGTGACGTCTCTGGTCCTTATTCAGTTACTTCGGTCTCGCACTTAGACAATCTATCAGAATATGATTTGTCCCTCACCATTCATTCCAGTTGCAAGCCCTATAATCTGCTCTGTCGCTGACCTTAATTTGGGCTCTCACTCCTGTATCAGAGACAGCCCCATCAGGTACACCATGAGCGAAATACGGCTCAGGCGTTATCTTAAGTAGCCACTGTTTCGGATGGCACAATCTTCCTTTTGACAAGCTACTCGAGCCTCTTCAGCGATAAGAATGCCATGGGGACCCTGAAAGGCTGATCGCGCGGTCAAGTGACCCCCTTTCGTCGATCGTCCAGCATCATCCTTGCAGAGCCATCCAAGTGAAGGTAAACTTCGACGCACGGTCCATGATTCCAATGCATCACAGCCAGAGCAGATCAGTGACTTTGAGTTTAGATATCCCTTCACTGGTTCATTGCAGGTCGTCTGGCTGCGTTATGTGTGTCATCCGATATCCTGACATCTTGGGTTCTCAGGCAGGTACTTCATCCTAGTAGAACAGTTTGTTATTGCATCTAAGGATCTCTGGTCTCACATGAATGGCCTGCTCTGCCTCAGCATAGATCTGGATCCTTTCACATGTGAACCCACACAGCATTTGGACACTTGAGAGCGGATCGTTATTGAGAGGACCCAAGAGAATGTCTGAGTAATAGTTTACACATATGTCTTTTGTGCAGCTCATGACTTTATTATCGCTAGACCTTACATCAATGATCAATGTTCTTCCTTCGGCGGGTTCGTCCATTCCGCTACTATAGTTTTTGCGCCATATTCAACCGAAGAAGCGAACATTCGGACATGCGGCGAAAATTTCGCTCGTATCAGTTCGATAGTTTGATCCCATTGGAGCTCGATCGTCATACTTGATGGTCCCTTCGAATATTATATCAAAGAACAGTCTGTTCACTGCCTCGCACATTTCCCATTTACCCCATTCCAACCCCAAACATCAGCGATTCCCATGAGCTTTGAAAAAAGCGCCGATAACGTAGAGCAGGCCGAGCATCATGCAGAAAGTGAACGAGAGGACAGAAGGAAGCCCTACTTTGGCATGACCGGAATTCAGCTCAACGTCTGGATGACTGTTGCTTGCACCACGGCAATGACGCTCTTCGGTGAACCCCGTTGTTTCCTCAGTCTAAGGCTTTCCTGATTGTCCTGCTCTTTGCTCAGGCTATGATCAAGGTGTCTTCGGTGGTATCATCGTCACTCAGGATTTCCTCGACACCATGGGTGACCCGGATCCCAACCTCCAGGGAACAATTGTGTCATTGTACGACATAGGATGGTCTGC
>JAJOHK020000878.1:0-18328 GCA_022457215.2 Leucocoprinus gongylophorus
ACGAAGTCAAAATAAGAGAAGGAGATTAGGCTAAGGGGAAGACTTTTCTTTGCATCTGATTGGATTGTATGAGCTTTATTGTTCTAGCTCCAAGTACGGTACATGGTCCATGTATTGTGATTGGATAATTCTGTCAATGATACACAAAGTCTTTGGTACTGGAATATTTCCATGCTTACTAGAGCAACTAGACAGAGACATAAATAAAAGTGCTAGCAGGAAAAGAAAGAAGATTGGGAAAAGAAAGAGGTAAGGTTCTTAGGTAGGAGAGATAGAAACGAGCTTTTTAGCAGTAGTATTTAGTATTTTCCTCAATATAAACTGAGATAACAGCAACAACACTATTACTACTAGCAGTAGTAGAAACCCCAATAAATGTAAGGGTGTTATAATCACTTGTTAGGCATGGTTTGCACTTGAAGGTGAAAGTCTGTGGAGTTGGCTCAGACATGCACAGAGTGTAGAAACTCTATGTCATGAGCTCAGTGATGCAGACTTGTCAGAATGACCTTGGCCTCAACTTATGTGTTGTGCCTCCTATGAGCCATGTGGTCACAATTTCAGAGGATGGTCTTGTAAGGAGTTATAAGGAGAGAAGTAAAGCACATCACCATTGATACCAGAGATTTATCATCAACTTTATTCAATTATCAGGCTAGCTATTACAAAGTGATCACCAGCCTTAAATACATAAAATAACAAAAGGAGTAACTAAAACAGATCTCTGAGCAAGTGTTTTAGTAGTGAAACACTACATATGAGTTCAGATTTGGAGAGGGAAAAACTCTGCATAAAGTCCAAGTAAATTTGCAGAGTTTGAAGAAGATAATTAAGCAATGGAAGCAGATGAATATGACTACAGATTTTGACTTAAATAATGCAAAATAACCATCGACTTTTGATGAAATTAAGTCCATTATAAAGTACCAAGCCACTGACAGAGTTTTGGGCACAAATAAAGCCAAATAACTACAGAGATTTGATGTCATATTAAAGTCAAACATGTCTCAGATATGTTTTGGAGTTTGGGATATGACATCACTACCTCATGCATAACATGACTTGAATATATATAAGGTTTGTTTCATCTTATAATACATAAATACTACACTTTGTATATATCTCATATTTTATCAGCCAGTATCTCATATAATGGTAGAGGCCTCTATATGTTTTCTCCTCATTCTCTTTATATTTTCCTTATGTTCTCCTCATTGTATACTTATGAATATCTCGCAGTTTACTCATAGTTATTAGGTATATAGAGTAGTAGATACTAGCTTGTATCTTTATGCTCTACCAATTGATCATCTCTCCTTCCTTACTCAAGTCTTTGCCTAAGTTACAACCTGTCATAGTATACTTGAACTCTTATATTTTATTTCAATTGTATTTTATTTTTATTTATTTTTATTTATTTCTTAGTTAATGAAGAGGCACATGACTATGGTTACATGTCATATTTGTAAGAGAACTGGCTCTTCAAAGACTTTTCTCTTTTATGTTTTTTTGGCTGATCCATGTTCTATAATTCTTTTCCATATCCACACTCATCTACTTTTCCACTTTTCTATGCCTTAGACCTCTTCAAGCTACATACCAATACTTTTATTTGCCTAGATATATTATCTAACTCCTTTTTCTAGTATTCTCTTGCTCTTTCATAATACTCTATAGTCTTTCAAAGTCTGCTAGTGTTATCTGCACTTATCTGCTTATCCACTTTCTTATGTTCTGGAAGCACTGCTAAGTACTTTGGCTCTCTTCCAATTTGGTCTCTTTATTCTAAACTATTTCTAGTTACTTAGATATCATCAATCCCTGCTTATGTATATAGAAATCTGATACATTAGAATAGACCTATTAACATATAGAGTAGTTGTTACCTTTAGGAATTCTCATTCTGTTCTCTTAGGATTTCTTAGAGATGAGTATATAGTTGAGTATTTCTTAGACAATAAACTTTTCTAAAGATTTGAAGTGCTTTTCTTTTCTGCCCAGTTGTTCTAACAATATTCATCTTATGATAACTATAAGGAGACCTATTATCTTACAAAAATTTGAGTCTGCAACACTGCCAAAGCTTATCATCAATCTCATAGACTTCTCATCTATTAAGTCTTCTACTACTACCCCACTGCAATACTATCAGAGCCTACTTCTACTACAATACTATAGATCTCTGTATATCTCTTCCAATCATTAATCTAATTTCTCTAACTACTAACCAATAAGCTCTATTATCTAGCAATGTTTAAGATTGGTATATTGAAGTTTCTATCCATACAGCTTTATTATTCTGTAGTTAGATTATGAAATATTCTGTCTGATGTTCTACTTAATTAGAATAGACTCTTGTATTATAATTGTCATGATCTCTACCTTATGTTTTACAGATATTTGTCTTGTGTTCAATATGATTGGAACATATGTTGGGGTTCATTCATTTGTAACTCATATTTCCTATGCCTTGCATTCTCCTTATATAGTAGTGGAGGTTTTTCTTATTGTTTCCTGAAGGACACCCTGCTTATTTCTCATAGTCATTAAGTATATATAATAGTAGATACAGATATGTATTCTTATCTTTACCAATTGATCATCTCTTTTATTCTTTCTCAAATCTTTGCCTAAGTTGCAACCTAAGCCAAACTTAGAATTATAATATTTGAAAAAGCATTGTCAGGCTCACCTTGCAAGAGAAGAGTATATTGTGGTTAAGCCACTGAAATATCATAATGGTTAGGCCATTGAAGAAATAGCAAAACAACATTTGTGATGAGACTATAGATAGAATAAAATTGACACAGATAATATTATGGTAGATATCACAGACAGACAAAATAGACAGACAGAGATAAGAAGTTATAGGTATTGAGGTATTAGAAGAGATATTAGGATTATTGAGAATCACTGAAGAATATGCCTCAGACAGAAACAGGACTACAAAGATATCAATAGATAAAGTGTCAACACTACTAGCACCAGAAGTTTATAACAACATAAAGTAGACAGTTATGCCAAAGAGTATGATCCTAGACCTAGAGTAGTTTGATAGTGACTAGACAAAGTTCAACGACTAGTGAAGAAGGATACAATTATTCCTCAAGAGTAAGAGAGTTATAGTAACAGATAATAAAATCACAGCTATATTAGCCCAACTTAGAGGGAGTATATTAAGAATATGTGTGTTATGACCTTAAGCTAGAGCTCAGGTTGCACTTAGGCAAAGACTTGAGAGGTTTAAGAGAATTGTTACAAGTGGTAAAGCATAAGGATACAGGATAGTATCTATGCTATATATACTAGAAGGAAACAAGGAAACAATGTACAGTACACAAGGTATATGAGTAAGACAACATGAGAAGACTGTGAGAATGAAGCAAAGTTGTAGCACCTACTATATAAGGCACTGACTGAGACTACTACAGCACAGCTGATCATGTTGTCATACCCTTTGCCCTTCTCCATGCTGCATCCTGGAGGCATCAATCATAACAATGTGCACAGAAGAAGATCAATCAAATAGAAGAAAAAAACAAGGTCCAAGACTAGAACAATTTTGTTATAGAAATTAAGACAGTGTTTAGTGACAAGAGCCAAACAGCAAACAATAAATGAAATATTGGAATGTTCAAACAAGGAAGAAATATATAATGGACTTCATGATAGAGTTCAAAGCATTGGCTATAAAAACTGAAACAGATGATATATATATATATGCCATTTTCTTATTGAAGAAGAATTTCAGGAGCAATATTATCAAAACTATATTGGGATACCCACCTATAGTAGCACCAGAGACACTCAAGAAGTGGAAAGTAGTAATTATATCAGTTAGACAGGAATAAGAACTACTTGTGGTAGAAGAGAAGCATTCATGGATATTGAAAAGTTCAAAGATAATTACAACAAGAACAAGAAGCCTAAATGCTTTAACTGCAATGTATACAGACACATAGCAAAGGATTGCCAAAAGCCAAAGGAAGAAAAAGAAACTAGGAAGTGATACAGATATAACAAAATAGGATATCTTGTGAAAGACTGCAGGTTAGAAAAGAGAATGAAGAATTGAAGTATACAGAAAGATTCAGATAATAAAGACAAAAAAAATAACAAAAAAGAGGAGGGTTTTGTCAAAGGTTTGGAGTAGACATAATATAATGAATCTCTGTACATAGTAATTTACTAAAGAATTGATATGTGATTTCACAAAGGAGAGATAACAAAGAGAGAGAACTCAATGTGCTCACAAATATGAAGACATCAAATGAAAAGAAACTCAAGATACTAGTTAACTCTAATGTACCCATAATATAATTGATAAATAACTAGTGAAAGAATAATGGATTAAAAAGGAACCAATAGACAAGTTATTTGAAGTTTTCAATATAGATGGAACCAAGAATGGAGAAGTGACAATATTTGTGTGACTAGAACTGGAAATCAATGGATACATAAAAATCAATGCAGTAGTTACAAACTTAAATAGTATGTATATTTTTCTGGGATATAACTGGTTGGTCCAACACAATCCAAAATTAAATTAGGACAAAGAGACAATATAATTTATGAGATGTCCAAAAGAGTGCAGGATACAATACTAGAATATTAAATTTACATTAAGAACTAGAAGAATACAACCAATAGAAGAGATAGATAAAGAACATCAGAAAATTGGCAAGGTATCAGATCCAATGAATTTAGAAGATATACCAGAATGTATTTGGCCATTCACACATTTGTTTAACAAGAATAAATTTGAGAAACTACTGGAAAAGAGAGAATGGAACCACAAAATTAATTTACTAGAAGATGGACCAAAAGAGTTAGATGCCAAAGCCTATATAATAACAGTCAATGAAGATGAAGCATTAAGCTAATGGTTGGAACAATAACTCAAGGCAAGACTTATAGTGGAATCAAGCTCAAGATATGTGGTACCATGTTTCTATATTCCAAAGAAAGATAGATCCTTATGGTTAGTTCAAGACTACAAAAAGTTAAACCAGCACACAAAAAAAGACAAAATTTCACTGCCATTAATTAGAAAAGTAATCAACAAACTCAAGGATATGAAATACTTTAACAAACTGGATCTTATCTAGGAATACAACAATATGCAGATCAAAGAAGGAGACAAATGGAAAGTGGTATTTCTAACAAACAAAGAACTTTTTAAAACCAAAAGTGATGTATTTTGGACTATGCAACTCACCAGGAGTATTTCAATGGATGATGAACAGTATATTCAGAGAACTCTTATATGAAGAAGTATTGGAAAACTACATAGATAATTTTGTCATACCAGCCAAAACCCAAAAAAGAGCTAGAGAATAGAACCATATGATTCTTGAAGATGGCAAAGAAACACAATATTTGGAGTAGTAGTTAGATGAGGAGAAGTACTAATGGAAAATAATAAAACCAAGACAGTTAAGAAATGAAAGACTCCCATCAATATAAAAGAAGTAGAAAGCTTCTTAGAATTTGCAAATATCTATAGATACTTCATCAAGAACTTGAGTCATATAGTAAAACCTCTCAATGAACTCAAGTGCAAGAAAGATTGGAAATAGGAAGAGAAATATCAGAAGATATTTGATAAACTGAAAGAAAAGATTACAAGTCAACTAGTACTTGCTCTATTTAAAAGAGAAGAAAAATTCAGAGTGGAAACTGATATATCAGAACATATTATTGAAGGAGTTCTATTTTAGGAACAAGAAGGAAAATAGAAACCAATTATATTTTTATTAAGATGTCATATCCTAAGTCCAACCAAACAGAGTATACATTACTGCAGTAATACTGCCTTATCAATATCTAAACTACAAGCCTATCTTTCATAGTAGCCACCTTCCTTGCAACATACTCTCATGGTGGTGGTACAACAATCCAGATATTCTATCTTCCATAACAAAAATACTTCTGTCCAACTTAGTCTTCTATAGCAGAGTTGTACTCCTGTCAGTATCTCAATACTGAAACCTCCACTCAAGACAATAAGAGCTATACTACTGAAACTGTTGTGGCAACCACTAGACCAATGTCTAATAGCAGCACTACAAGTAAATCTCTTAGGCAGATATCTTGTAAATTACACAACTCGTATTCCCTACTAGATATCTGCCTAAGAGATTTACTTGTAGTGCTGCTATTAGACATTGGTCTAGTGGTTGCCACAACAGTCGTAGACTAATAATATAACTATCTATAAATATCTCACTAAAGTCTGTCCATACTTTCTCATATCATAACAGAAACATCAAGTATCTCCTATAGTTAGTACTTATATATAGGACTAGTAGTTACATTGTAATTTGCTAGTCTGGTAATCAATAAAGATAATTCTTATTGAACTTGATTTCCAGTGTTTAATGGCAACATACCTATCAGTACTCACTCTCATCTCAGACTTCTTCTTCTTATCTGAAGTTGCAACTATGTAGTAGACAGATAGTGCAGTATATAAGCTGAAGCCAAGATTATTCTACAAGTATCATATACTAAGTCTACTTGTCCAGAAAATACATCTCTATGGTGATATCACTTTCCCAACTATACAAGCCCACTTTACTTGCAATATGCCTCATAGTGGTGATGCAATCATCTAGGTATTCCATCTTCCATAATGGAGATACTTCTATCTAACTCAGCCTTCTATAGTGGAGTCATACTCCTATCAGTGTCTTAACACTAAAACCTTCACTCAGGGCAATAGGAGCTATACCACTGAAACCCCAAGTATCTCCTATAGTATGTATCTGTATATAAGACTAGTAGTTACACTATAATTTGCTAGTTTGATAATCAATGAAGATAACTCTTATTGAACTCGATCCCTAGTGTTCAACAGCAACATATCAAATCAGTACTCATGTTATGCGATGCTTTGGACATTAACAATTTTTATTTTATTTTATTTTATTTTTCAATTTTACTTTACTTTTTCTTTTGCTTTTTCTTTTTCTTAAAGAGCGATGAAGAGGCACGTGACAATGAAGTCACATGACAGGTCACATTATGTGATGTCACAAGCCTAGAACATGATGGAAGGGTCTGGAAGATGACGTCAGGGCACATGGAGTACACATAGTGGCCTTGAGTAGAATATGAGGTAGAAAATGAGAATGAAGCATGAACATGAGGGCAGGGTTAATTATTGGTAGCACGGACCATGAGTTTTTGTATAAATAGGACACTAATTGAGAAGAGGCTCCTTGTCGAGTTCTCTTGTGAATTTCCCACTTGATATCCCATCTTAAGAGATTTACTGTTGTAGCAACTACTCGCCGGAACGGCACTTGTGATATACTTACTTCAGCAAAGCTCTCAGTTGGCTATCTAGTAGTGGGGATTACAAGAGAACTTGACAAGGAGCCCTTGCTGCATTGCTTCTCTATTTATATAAATTACATGTGGTCTGTACTACAACAATATTAACCTGTCCTTATGTCCATGCCGCTACCTCATGTCCCATTACTCATCCACATGTGTTTTCCTTAAGGCCACCATGCTTTCTACATATGCCCTGATGTCATACTCTTAATCTCTGCTGTACATGTGCACACTGTCAAGATTGTTAATGGTGGACTTTATTTTTCACTTTCACTTTTCACTTTATTTTCTTTTTCTTTTTCTTTTCTTTTCTATTTTTAGAACAACTCAGGTTAGGGTTTATCAGTCACGCTGTCACATCAGTCACAAGTTGATGGCAAAGTCACAAGACTGATCACGAGACTTGGGAGAATAGAGTAGAAGGTTCTGAAATAAAGTGACGTCATACAACATGGACAACATATGTTGGCCTCATATCATACACATGGTCATTAGGGTAGGGTGCACAGCAGTAAGCATGGACCATGAGTAGTAGTATATAAGGTAGTCTACTTTGTACTAGGAACTCTATCGAGTTCTCTTGTGTTACTCAATACAAGAGTTGTTTCATTGCTTAACACTTTGAGCTTTGAATCATAACATACACCATGTGTACACCATGAGGAACCCTTATCCCTTGATGTCATCCCTAATCCTAACTTCTAATCTAGACTCCTCTTGATCCTTCTAGACCGTTAGTCCTTTCAGACCATTCTAGACTCTATCATATGACTTCCAGGTCACATGCCTATCTTCTATCTCTCTTCTGTTGTAGACTAATAATTATAATACTTAGCCCTAACCTTAGTCCAAGTCTGTCCACACTCTCGTCTTATAACATTTACTGCCTTGTGCGGTCATTTGTCATTGTGATAAGTGGTTGCCACAACAACTCACTTCTATCTCAGACTTCTTTCTCTTATCTGAAGTTGTGACTATATAGCAGACAGGTAGTGCAGCACATAAGCTGAAGCCAAGGTTGTTCTACAAGTCTACACATCTCCAAGCCCATCTTATAGACTTTCACTTCTGGTGTGAACTATGCCTAACAACAAGTCTGCATATCTCTGGGTCTATCTTGCAGACTTTCATCTCTAGTATGAACCATGTCTAACACAATGCAAGCAGTAGAAAGGAATTATGAGATTTACAACAAAGAACTATTAGCAATAGTGGAAGCCTTAACTAAATGAAGGCAATATCTCTTGAATGCTACTTAAAAGTTCAAAGTTTAGACTTATCACAAAATCTCAAGTATTTATAGGAATAACAAATACAAGAGCAGATATTTTATCAAGAAAAGACCAAGTAGACATAATGGAAGACAACAAGAACATCAAAATGCTTAAAGACAAACTATGGACAAGAAGTGTGAGCATAGAAGCTGAAGTAGCAATGTTCAGAGGAAACCAGATAGTAGAAAAAACCACACTATTGAAAGAAATCTGAAAGAATAGCATACAAAAAAAGAAGTTTAGAAGGAATTGGAAAATAAAGATAGTTAAGCATGAGAATAAAATGAAGTGGTTTATATGGAAGGAAAAATCTATATTCCAAACAACTAGAAGATTCAAAAACAAATCCTATAGGAAAATCATATAACATCAAAAAATATGTCCAGGGATACCAGAAATGTCAACAGAACAAAGTACAACATATGAAGAAAGTAGGAAAATATTATCTATTGAAAACACCTCAAGAACCATAGTAAGAAATCAGTATCAACATTGTTGAACCATTACCAAGATTGAATGACAAGAATGCAATAGTAGTCATAGTAGATTGATTTACAAAGATAATCAGACTCAATGCAACAATAACAGCAGTATCATTAAAAGAAATAGCTAAGATCTACAGTAATGACATATAGAAAATTTATAGGGTACCAAAAAAAAATTCTCAGTGACAGAAGACTCCAATTTGTCTCATGATTCATGGAAGACTTAAGCATGGCACTGGGAATGAAATGGACATTGTCAATAGTATACCACCCTCAAATTGATGGTCAAACAGAAAAAATTAATCAGGAAGTCAAAGCATTCTTATGATACTATGTCAATTATCAGCAAGATGATTGAATAGAATAGTTATTAGCAGTGGAATTCTAGTATAATGACAATAAACATGCAGTTATAGAGTACATACTATTCAAATTCAATTTTGGAAAACACTTATGAAAGAGAAATCTAACAATAAAGATAGAATTACCAAAACTGGAGACTTTTCTCAAGGAACTACAATGTAGTTGGGAAACAGCAAAAATATCAATGGAAAAGGCAAAAGAAGCCATGAAAAAGCAGTTCAATAAGAAAAGATGAAATCCTCAAGAATTAAAACAAGAAGACAATTTGTAGTTAGAAGTCAAGAATATCCAATTGAAACAACCTTCAAAGAAGCTGGACCAAAAAAGATACAGACCTTTTGAAATCACAAAAAATATTGGTTAAGGAGTGTTTTAGCTAAAATCACTGGATAGATGGGTGATATATAATGTTGACAAGACTTAAGCAGAAAAGAGGTTATACTAGGATATAACAAGAGCTATACAACACTAGCCCTTCACTATGCTCTAAAAAATTCAAAAAAACAATATTAGCTTCAGAAATTGATAGATAGTATAGAAACAATAAAAAAAGAAGATTAGAACTCATAAAACTCTTAAAAAGGCTCTTGTGAATATGAAAGGATAAAGTTAAAAAGGATATTAAAAGTGATATATAAGTAACATCTGCTTACAAATACTTTTCCTTGCCAACACACTTCTAAACAGACACTGTGTAACAAGCTTCTTTGGAAAATCTAGTGAATGGATTGGATAGCTTCTTAAAAGCCCACCACAACACTATCTATTCTAGATGATACATCTTGAAGACATCTCTTAAATCAAACCTTATAACTAAATATACCAACTGATACTCATTTTTCCAGCCTTTCCCAGACTGCTAAAACTCTCCAAAACTTGTTTGAAAATGATAGCAGATACTAACAATACTCACTTGATTAAATACAGGTTTAACTGTTCTCAAGTGGAGGTATTCAAATAAGAGTTCTCTCTCTTAGTCTCCTCTACTTATAGCTTATATCATACTAAAAATACAAAGAATAGAACTAGATAATGAGGACCAAAACTATAATGAAGCTCTCTAAGACCTTGTAAGCATATTGTTATGGAACGCTTCAGACACTAACATTTTTCTTTTTCTCTTATTTATTTTTCTTGATTTTATATTTCTTTTCTTTTGAATTTCTTTTTCTTTTTCTTTTAGTGACGATGAAGAGGCACATGACATCTCAGTCACATGACATGTCACATGATGTGACATCATAGGCCTAGACGGTGGTAGAAGGATCTGGAAGATGACGTCAGAGCACATGGAATATACATGGTGGCCTTGAATAGAACATGAGGCAGGAATGAGGATGAAGTATGGACATTAGGGTAGGGTTAAATATTGGTAGGAAGGAGAGATATCACATGACTACAGGTCTGTGCGTGGGAAACTTGCTTAGGTAAGTACCGCTGCTTAGTGCATCATGGCTAAGCAACACTATAGAGATGATTATGTAAACTCCAAACAGTTGACCTTCCCAAGATGATGCGATCAATTTGTAAGCAGGCATGGGAATGATTTCCCTTTCCTATCCTGTGATAGTTGTTGCTGTTCTTGGCCTAGGGTGGGAAAGCAGCTTACTAAGAGTGATGTGTAATATTGTTGTGTTAAAAATAGCTGGTCGCCATTTTTAGATTACTGATCACTTGGTAACCAATCAGCGATAAGTCTTTTATAGTGTGAGAAGAAATAGCTATTTTTGCTATCTTCTTGGTAATCTGCCGCTAATAGCATTATCACCTCAAGTGATGGTGCTATTTTCAACATGTTTTGGCATGTATGCTAAAGGCACCTGACGAGTCTATAAAAGACGAAATGGTGGTTGGGGATATCTCCCCAACCTGTCAAGATCGTTGACAGTGGACTTTATTTTATTTTCTCTTTTCATTTTTATTTTACTTTACTTTACTTTTCTTTTTTCTATTTTTAGAACAGCTCAGTCACAAGACTGATCACGAGACTTGGGAGAATGGAGTAGAAGGTACTAGAATAAAGTAACGTCATACAGCATGGACAACACATGCTGGCCTCATGTAATACTCATGGTCATTTAGGGTAGGGTGCACAGTAGTTAGCATGGACCATGGGCTATAGTATATAAGGTAGACTACTTTGTCTTAGGAACTCTATTGAGTTCTCTTGTGTTACTCAATACAAGAGTTGTTCTTTCGTCTTACTCTAAGGACTTAAGATCATAACACAACTGTTGTACCTGCTTCCCCCACCCTAACCTTAACCCACTTAAAAATTACATTCCTGTGGTGATATTAATTCCAAATTATATAAGCCCGCCTTCCATGGTAGCTACCTTCTTCGTAACACATCTCATAGCAATGCTGCAACCATCCAAGTATTCCATCTTCCATGGCAAAGATACTCCTATTCAACTCAGTCTTCTATGACAGAATTACTCCTATCAGTATCTCAACACTGAAACCTCCGCTCAGAGTATAGGGATGTTACCACTAAAACTCCAAGCATCTCCTATATATTCTGTTTGTATATAAGACTAGTAGTTACACTGTAATTTGCTAGTCTGATAATCAACAAAGATAATCTCTTATTGAACTTGATCTCCAGTGTTCAATGGTGATACACCTATCAGCACTCACTTCTATCTCAGACTTCTTCCCATTATCTGAAGTTGCGATCATGTAGCAGACAAATGGCGCAGCATATAAGCTGAAGCCAAGATTGTTCCACAAGTCCACTCATCTCCAAGTCTATCCTGCCGACTTCCATCCCAGTGTAAACTACGCCTGACAAAGAGCAGCTGCAGTGAATGCAGTTATATATACAGAGAGGGTCAGCAAATATCTAGAAAAAAACATTATAGAAGATTTGGAGAGTGAGAGCCTAGTATACACTATAATAAGAGAATTTCTCACAGATTTGAAGCAAAAGATTGGAGGAGGGAATAATGAGACAATGAAGGTGATAAAGTTGAAGAAGATAGAATAAGGGAGTAAAACAATAGAAAAGCTTGTATATAAGGCAAAAACTGATGGAATAAGAATGCCCTCCTATAAGTATTAAGCAGTGGTATAAATAGGCAACAAATTTGGATAGACATTAGAAGAAGAGTAGGCAAGAAGAAGAGAGGCTGGGAAATAAAAGGGAAATTAGGTCTTTGGCACTGGGAATAAACACATCAACAAATATCAGAGGAGCAAAATAGCAGTAGTTGGTACAGCTCTAGGTTTGGCCAAAGAGATAGAAGATTCAGTAGTAGGTGCCAACAGAGTCTGCTCTAATGAAGTGAGTTGAAAGAATAAATGCAGTTATCATACACCCACAATAACAGTGAGCATGGTTCATGCCAAGGCATGACCTATATGTAATAGAGATAGACTATAGTAGAAATCATTATAGCTATAGAGGTTTTGGATATTTAGCAGGAAACTGTAGAAATTTTGGAAATCATAGGACAGAGAAGAAGAGTTGAATATAGAGACAATTTGAATACTAGAAATAGTGTAAATAGAGAAGAGAGTCTAGTAGTCCTTGACTAGGCTCTAGTAATAATAAGTTCACAATACTCTCTAGAGTAATGAACAATAAATTCTGCTACAACTTAGATAATGGAAATATGCTGAGAGAAGTAATAGTGAAAATTGGACTGGAAAGAATTGATATGCAGGAAGAAGTAATAGTGGAAGCATTGTTGGACAGTAGTGCAATAGAGCTGGTTATAAGTTGGAGTTTGCTAGGAAGTAGGGATTTAAGTTAAATAAAATTGAAAAACCTATATATATGAGAAACATGAATGGTTCTTTTAACAAGAAAGGACCAATTGAGCATATAGTGGAAGTAAATATTCATTATCAAGAACACAGAAAGAGAATGGTAATTGATATGGTTGATAGTCAGAAGTGGAGTGTAATTTTGGGAATGCTGTGGCTTGCTCACCACAATCCTGAAATTGACTGGAGAATAGGAAAGATGAAGATGACAAGTTGTTTAAAAGGGTGTGAAAAGTAGTAGAGACCAAAACAGGAAAAGTTATGGTGACAGAGGCAGAAGGAGGAAGAGAAAAAGGAGGAAATAGGAAAAAAATTGAGAAGAAGAGGAGTAAGAGAAAAAGAAAGAGAAAAAACAAAAAAGAAAAAGAATGATAAAAGTCAATAAAGTAGTAGAAGAATGGGAGATTTGGTATGAAGAAGAAGAAGCAGCAAAATTTGAAGAAGAGGTCAAGAAATTGGTTCCTCAAAGGTTCCACAAATATATCTATGTCTTCAGAAAGAAAGTGAGTGAGAGAATGCTAACAAAAAAGTTATGAGATTATGTGGTAGAAGTGAAGGAAGAATTTGTGCTGGGAAAGGAGAAGGTGTATTCATTGTCAAGAAAGAAAAGGAAAGAGATGTATGAGTTCATTGAAAAACAATTGAGGAAGGCATACATTAGATCTTTGAAGTTACCTCAAACAGTACTGGTGTTTTTTGTAGGAAAGAAGAGCAGTAAGAAGAGAATAGTTTAGGACTATAGATATTTAAATAAGTGAACTATTAAGAATAACTATTCTTTATCTCTAATTTGGAATATTGTAGAGAATATTGGTACAAAAAAATTATTTACTAAATTAGATCTATGGTAGGATTATAATAATATATGAATAAAGGAGGGGAATAAGTGAAAGGTAGCATTCATAATTCTGAAAGATTCATTTGAACTGACTGTAATATTTTTTGGACTCATGAATTCTTTAGCAACTATAATGAATGAGATCCTATGTGTTGTAGCAACTACTTGCCAGAACGGCACTTATAGTATGCTGACTTCAGCAAAGCTCACAGAAGGCTATCTAGTAGTGGGGATTTATAAGAGAACTCGACAAGGAGCCTTCACACTATATATATACATGGCTCCTGGTCTGTGTTACAACAATATCTATCCAGCCCTTAAGTCCATGCCGCTACCTCATGTTCCATTACTCATCCACATGTGTTTTCCTTAAGGCCACCATGCTTTCTACATGTGCCCTGACATCATACTCTTAATCTCCACTGTACATGTGCACACCATGTGTACACCATGAGGAACCCATGTCCCTTGACCCTAATTCTAATCTAGACTCCTCTCGATCTTTCTAGATTGTTCTAGACTCTATCACATGACTTTCAGGTCATGTGCTCTTTCTCCATTGTAGACTAATAATTATCTATCTATCTATGTCTGGCTAACCCTAACCCTAGCCAAAGTCTGTCCACACTCTCGTCTTATAACACTATGTGACTTAATCAATACTAGAGAGGTAGCAAGCTTCATTGATGACATTATAGTAGGAATAAAGAAAGAGGAAGGGCATAATAAGGTAGTGGAGGAAGTATTAAAGAGGCTGACAGAAAATGATTTATATATAAAACCAGAAAAATGCAAGTAGAAGGTTAGAGAAGTAGGATTCTTTGGAGTAGTAATAGGGCCAGAGGAAATCAAGATAGAAGAAGAAAAGGTGAAGAGAGTGTTAGACTGGCTAACTCCAAAAGAGGTTAAGGATATGCAGAAATGTTTGGGACTAGCCAATTACTATCAGTAGTTTCTCAAATATTTCATGTCTATAGCCAGACCATTGTATGATCTAGTAAAGAAAGATCAGAATTAGAATTGGACAGAGAAGCAAGAGAAGATGTTTAGGAAGTTGAAGAAGAGATTCACAAAAGAACTGGTGTTAATAGCACTAGATTTAGATTAAAAAACAAGGATAGAAGTTGTTGTGTCAGATTATGCAATAGAAGTAGTGTTATTTATAGAGTATGAAGATAGGAAATAAAAATCTATAACTTATCTCTTAAAATTGCTCAATGAGATAGAGAGGATCCATGAGATTTATGATAAGAAGATGTTGGTGGTAATAAGGGGGTTAGAAAACTGAAGATATTCATTAGAGGCACAAAATTCAAGTCCAAAGTCTGGACAGATTATAAGAACCTAGAATACTTTATGAAGATACAGAAGTTGAACAGAAGATAAGTCCAATGGTTGTTAATATTTGACTTCATCTTAAAACATGTTCCAAGAATAAAAATGGAGAAAATAGATAGACTTAATAAAAGATTATACTGGAAAGTAAGAGTAAAAAAGAACAATGAAAATCAGACACTAATTAAAAAACAATGGATTCATAGTATAACTGAAGTAGTAATAGAGAGACTAGAAGTAGATATATTAGAAAAATAAAAATAGCTAAATAAAAGAATAAAGAAGTGATTAGAGTAATAGATAAAATAAAAAAAGCAGGGATAAAAGTATTAAGAGGAGATAAATAGCAGGTAGAAGGAGACTTGGTGTTACAATCAATGCCTCCTGGATACAGCATGGACTAGGGTCAAAGGCAATGATGACATGATCAGCTCCACCACAAGTATATCAGTCAGTATCTCATGTAGTAAGTGTGATGTCCTAGCCTCGACCTCATGTTTTATGACTTGGTTACATTATGTATTGTGGATATATTTCTCATGGGCTCTTTGTATAGTGTAAATACTGTACTGTATCCTTACACTTTACCAATTGAAAATACTCCTATTCCTTTCTCAAGTCTTTGCCTAAGTTGCAACCTAAGCCAAGTCTAAGGTCATAACACTTGGTATTATAAGAAGAAAAATTATATCTGCCAAATGATGAGAAGTTGAGAGTAGAGATAATCTGGTTGTACCATGATGTTGTTGTGGAAACTACTAATCACAAAGATCAATAGCAATACTACAAGTAAATCTCTTAAAAGGTAGATATCTTATAGGGATTACAAGAGAACTTAACAAGGAGTCCTCACTATATTACTACACTATTTATACAATATATAGATGGTCCATGCTAACATTAAATAACTCTGCCCTAAAGTCCATGCATCAGCCATAAGTACTTCATGAGGATGATATACTATAGACATATATGCCTTGATATTACTTTTTCTAGTTCCTTCTTCAATATTCTAGACCTATAACTGATTTGTCATATGACATGATTATGTAATTTGTCACATGTTTTCTTCTTTATCAAAGAAATAAAATGAAAATGAAAATGAAAAAAAGAAATTTGTCTCAGAAAAATTAAATAAAATCCCAGAAAAATCCCTTAAGTCCCATTTCTTCATTTTCTCCTTTAATAAAACCTTTATGCTTGGACAAATATTGTTCTTGTGCCTCTTTAGTTGTTTCAAGTTCAAACATCTCATAACAGATGTATTAGTAGTAGGATATAGAAAAAGATAGAAAATAATAGAGTAATAGAGTTGGTAATGAGAAACTACTGATGGTTAGAGATAACAAAAGACATATAAAAATATATAGGCAGATGTAATATATATCAGAAGATGAAGAACTGAGCAGAGATACCAGCAGGAAAGTTGATAGCAAATGAGGTTTCAGAGAAACTGTGGATACATTTGATAGTTGACTTTAATACTAAGTTACTATTAGTAGCTGGAAAGGACACAATTCTAGTAGTCTGTAATAGGTTGTCAAAAAAACATATTTTGTAGCAATAACAGAAAAACTTCAGTAGAAGAGTTAGTATGGTTTTTTGGAGATAATGTGTGGAAGTTGCAGGGGTTGCTGGTGTTACACTGGAAAATGCTTTTCTATGAAAACAAGTACTCTCATAAGTATATAAGCCTTCTTGAAATGCATCAGCAAGAAAATCTTACATTCTTAGATAACTTCTCAGGTCTTCTCAAGGAATGGTGTGGTAGTCATTAATCAAACCAGATCTTAGAAAAAAGAGGGATTTTTAGTGATAAGAAATGTCACTTTTAAACAACTAGCAATGAAGTACATATACTTGTGAGAGTATTTTACTGGGTTACAAACATTTGGACAGTTGGATAAAGCAAGAATACATTAGATTGGAAGCTGATAGAGTCTAGAATGGTGGAGTAAGTAGGGACAACCATGGAAATAGTAAAGAAGAAATGGAATATGCTCTTGTGAGTAGGAATTGATTATTAGATTGATATCAGGTTGCAGATGAAGAAACAGCCATATGTGTTGTAGCAACCACTAGATACAAAGTCCAATGATCACACAACGAGTAAATCTCTTAAGGCAAATATCTAGTGGGAATTTCACAAGAGAACTCAACAAGGAGTCTCTGCTAAATTAGAGTCCTATATACACAAAACATGCTTGGTCCATGCTAGAATTATGGTATAATAGAGAATAACTGTACTCTAGAAGAAAATCATACTAGAGATACCTTCAGAGTATATTATTTAGAATAGATAGTATTATGGTGAGCTCTTAAAGAGCTATCTAATCTATTTACTAGATTTTTCAAGAGAGCTTGTTATATAGTGTAAGATTTACTGTTTAGGAGTATGTTAGCAAGAGAACATATTCATGAGTAGATATTCTTTGTTCTATTCTTTTAACATTCATTGTAACTGTACTATCACAAAATAAACTACTTGTTTATGATATCTGAACTTTGAATGTACTTTCAGAGATTTAGGAGTGATTCAAGAGTTTAATAATAATGACAATGATGATTAAGATAATAAAGGATAAAGATTGATGATGAATGATGAAAATTGATATTGTTAAGTCTGAGGTCTAATTCTCAAATATAGAGGTATATATACAAAATAGTAATGGTCTGTGTGCAAGCTGTTTTCATCACATGATTAGTTGTTTGTCTGTATATCTATACTAATATATTCCAAAACTATGACTAAGATCTTCTAGTAGATTTCACAATATTCTATTTAGTCATATAATGTGTAACTATGACTATAATAGATATTATTCAACTTGTAATATATGTCATGCTTCTATTCTGCTTTTGTAATATTGTGACTATCTTATATAATATTGTGTCATGCTCTCTTGGGTATATCTGGAAAC